>RJWT010002647.1:0-39746 GCA_004365215.1 Cuniculus paca | reverse complement strand
CTAGAATCCACAGCAATCCTCCTGCCTCTTGAATTCTGGGATTACAGGCATGCATCACCACACCCAGCTGTGTCTTTTATATTAGTCTTTTTCTGTGTTTTATATTTTTATGTTTTAGCCCTGTGTAGAAGTCATTGTTCTTTTAAATGCCAATATTAACATGGATATCTGCATACTTCCCTTTTCATTTCTCTGTATTAATCCCTCCAATTTTGTTTTCTAAGTAGGGTTGTTTTCTTGATGAATCCCTATAAGAAATTCTCTTAGTTATTGTTCATCTGAAAATATATTTATTTCATGTTAAGGGAGGGTGTTTTGGTGTGGAATACTAGGTTGATTGCTTTGGGTTTTTTTCTTTTTTTGGTCGCAGTACCTTATAGATGTCATTTTATTTCCGTGTTCCATTATTTTTGATGAAAAACTAGTTATTTGTGAGGCTGAGGCAGAAAGATCGCTGAGAGTTGGAGTCCAGCCTGGGTTACAAAGTAAGTTCAAGTCCATGCTGGATTATACAATGAGACCTTGTCTCAAAAAGACAATAAAATAAAATAAAATAAAATAACCAATCATAAAACCAACACTGTAAAAAAAAAAGGAAAAGAAAAATTAATTGTTAGCCTCATTTCTGTTTTACGGTAATATGTCTTATTTTCCCTGACTGCTTTTAAGATTTTCTTCTTGACTTTGGTTTTTAGTACTTTGATGTAAATAGAACAGGATTTTCTTTATATCCTGCTCAGTTTTGTAGAGCTTCATAATTCATATACTAATTCATATGTTTCATAATTCATAGCTTATCTTTGGTAAGATTTAGAAAATTAATCAGTATTCGCCAGATATTACTGTTTTACTCAGTATCCTCTATGTTGTAACTCCAGTTAAATGTGTGTTAGATCTTTTTTCCACGTTGTAAACACTCTTGAATTTTTTCTCCTTTATGTTTTGTATCATTTTTTCAAAAGGTTTCTGCTTCAGTCCTCTGATTTACTATTTGCAACTTGATTTCTTAATGTCAGTGATTGTATTTTCCAGTTCTGGACTTTATGTTTGACTCAAATATGAGAATTCTAGAACTTTGCTGTAATTCCCTATTTTTATTCCCCCTTATCTGAAAATATCAAGCATAGTAAAAATATCTGGTAATTCCAAAATCTGAATGACTTGTGTTTTTTACAATTACTCTTATTTCTTTTAATGGTTCATCTTTTTTTAATTTTAGATTGATACAAAATTTATAAAACGCTTGCCATTTTAACTATTTCATGTCTGTAATTCAAGGTTTTTTTTTTTAAAGAAGTATATTCATAGTTGTGCAACCATTGCTATTATCTAATTTCAGAACATTCCCATCACCCCAAAAAGAAAACTCATATCTTATGTTGGTTGATCCCAGTTCTCCCTTCTGTCCATCCTCTGGCAATAGCTAATCTATTTGTCTCTCGATTTACCTATTTTGGGCATTTCACATAAATAGAATCATAAAATGTGCGGCCCCTTCTGCATGCAGCTTCTTTCACATGGCATATTTTCAAGTGCATCTATGTTGTGGCATGTAGTCATTCGTATTTTACTCTTTTTTGTGGCCAAATTGTCTTTTTTGGCGGCTGTATTCATATACTATGTTTTGTTCATCTGTTGGTAGGCTTTGGGTTTTTTCCCATCTTTTGGCTGTTGTGAATATGTGCATACAGATTCTGCATGGATGTGTGTGTGTGTTTTGTTTTTTTTTTTTTTGTCTTTTTTGAGACAGGGTTGCGCTCTGCCGTTCAGGCTGGCCTTGAGCTCACTTTGTAGCCCAGGCTGGTCTCGAACTCACAACGACCCTCCTACCTCAGCCTCCTGAGTGCTAGGATTACAGGTGTGCGCCACCACGCTTAGCTCCTTGGATGTGTTTTGAATCCCCTGTATATACCTGCAGTGGGATGGCTGCATTGTATGATAACTGTGTAACTTTTTTGAGGAACTGCCTAATTTTTGTCTGCAGTAACGACCTTTTTGCATTCTTACCAGCATATATGAAAATTCCTGTTTCTCTTTATATTTTTGCCACAATTTCCGTAGTTTTTACTTTTATGCCATTATTATAGCTGTCACATTGGGTGTTGACCATTCTTGTCTTGTAGAATGCTGTGTAATTTTCAGTAGAATGTCAGACATAGATGAACTCTTCAGAAACTCAAGTTTATGTTGTTTTCTTCCAAAGAGAGTTGTTTTCCTTTAGTATGTGGAGTAGTGTCTGGATCACCTTGAGTCTGCTGAAGGTTGATTATGAGACTTGCTAGCTTGCTAGGGCTGATCTGATTCAGCCCTTAGTCTAAGAAGAGACTCTTCTGCAGTCACAGGAGAGAACTAGGGGTGTTTGTGAAGGCTCCTGTTGTGGGGCTCCATCCAGTCTTTGCCTCCCCAGCCTTCCTTATGTCCTTCCTTCCTTTCTACGAGTATAGTCTCTCCTGTTTCTCTTCACATAGGTTACTCTACAGGGCCTTCCAGTTTTACACATTTTGTCGTAATGTAATGACTTTTTGTTTTTTTTTTTGAGAAAGCATCTTGTTCTATAATTCAGGCTGACCTTGAACTCACTGTGTAGCCTAGGCTGGCCTCAGGCTCACGGCAATCCTCCTGCCTTAGCCTTTGGAGTGCTGGGATTACAGGTGTATGTCACCATACCTGGCTCAACAAACTTTTTGGGTGTGGAAGTACTGGAAATTGAACCTAGAGCTCCAGCCCTCCTCCCCTTTTTTATTTAATTAATTTTTTATTTTTTGAGGCAGGGTCTCGTTATGTATTCCAGGCTAGTCTTAAACTCATCATGTAATGCAGGCTGGCCTTGAACTCACATCAGTCCTTCTGCCTTAGCTCCTGAGTGCTGGGATCACAGGTGTGTGCCACCATGCCTAGTTTAGAATTTTATGACTTTCTTAGCAGGAGCATTAGTTTGGTATAAGATACTTGATCATGATGGTAATAATGACTAATGATGTTTTATAAATTGAATTACAGAAAGTTAAGCAGGCTTGATGATATGTAAAGGGTAGTTAAAACTAAGAGATATGTTTGGAACTTTTAACATTGAACAAGGTTAATTATTTAAAGACACAAGTTAGGGCTGGGGATATAGCTCAGTGGCACATTGCCTACCTGGCAAGCGTGAGGTCCTGAGTTTGATTCCCAGTACGAAAAAAAAAAGATACTAGCTAGATGAAAATGTAAGGTAAGAGTTCATGAGAAAAGAAAAGCAGCAGTTACCTAAATTTACTAGTGAAGAAATCAGAATTTCTGACTTTGACTGTTAGAGTTGTGCTTGGTTATTTCGGTAGCTGGTAGTGACTGATGAAAAGATTGGAATTTTGAATGTTTATGTGTCTTGGCTAAAGAATTGTGCCATAGACAGCTGTGCTCACAAAGTCTGGAAAGGTGCATAGTAAGTAATGGCCATCAGGTAATGTGGAAGGAAGTTACTGAATGGAACATTATATTCAGATCATTGAGAAGCAGAGAAAGAAGGGAGAAATAGATCTGGAAAAAAAAAAATACCTTCTTATCCTCCTACACTGTTAAAAAATAAAAAAATAAAAAATGAGTGCTTGAGAAAAAAACTAACCTTTTGGTTTCTCCACCAAAATATCCCCAAAAAGAGAGTTAGGTGTTACAGACCATCATGTATCTATGATTTTCCTTTCGCCCTTTTGTGAACTCTCAAGGTTAGTCAGTGGTTTTCTTCAAAATTTCATTAGGAAATTTGCCAAAGGCATCCTTTTGAGGCAGCTGTCTCTGTACCCTTGGAGGCCATCAGTAATGTTTCCAACCTATAGCAGTAGTTGGCACAAAAATGTTGAACTGAACTGTTGTCTTTGTGTTATAAAACATTCCTCCACTGCTGCCTCTCCCCCCGTGCACCCACAAGACAATAAAAAATATCACGATTTAGAACTTTGTTCATTTTATTATTTTTTGTTACTGTACATTTCGTGTAAAAGCCATCATTAGTAAATGTATCCAAATGTTCACAATGGAAGAAGACTTAAATTTTTAAACATAACTTAAATAATAACAAAGACACATTAGAAATGGTTTATAAATAAGTGAGAATTCTGTTTGTAAAGAATGTTAAAATTTTCATTTCAGTATTGAAGTTTCATAAATTGAAATGCACTGTAATTGTGGTCTACTTTTGTCTAAGGTGTTTGGATGCTTTATTTATACTATTCTGTGAAGTTTTGGAGGATATTAAATATGATTAGAAGTCTGCTTAGAATGCATGAGAAGAAATTGAAATGCATTTGTTTTGTTCCTATTCAGTTTAATAATATAGGCAACTGTTATTCCATATGCATCTTTAATATATTAGTCCAACTGTTTGTCTTGTTTTGCTAAACTGTCTTCTTTCAGCCACCCACACAGAATATGCCTATGGGCCCTGGAGTGATGAATCAGAGCGGGCCCCCCCCACCTCCGCGCGCTCACAACATGCCTTCAGATGGAATGGTAGGTGGGGGTCCTCCTGCACCACACATGCAGAACCAGATGAACGGCCAGATGCCTGGTAAGTTTTTCTCCTCTAAGACATTAACACCAGAGTTGCTTAGCAACTGAAACGACATGGGGGCTCAAGGGATACTAGATTGTTGATGACAAAACTGCTTTGAATGCCCCCGAGTACAGCTCTCTTAGAGTTTGTTAGCTACAGAGCTACGTGACCTGTATTCAGTGTTTATCAGGCTGCCCTTGGGCTTTGATGGAGCTGACACACAGCATTCCTCTGATGAACAGAACTGGCTAAATTTAGTCTGTCTGAAACTGTGCAATACAGTTGGCTTTAGAAGCTTTTGGGGGAAAAAAGGCATTGTTCCACGGCCTAAGAATTAAAATTGTTTAAAAAAGGTGTCAACATTTCCCTAAGTTTTTATTTACTTGAAGATTTCAGAAATAGTACCACTGGAAAAGAATGCATGGGGAGAAGAAACAAAACAATCATTAAAGTGTTACTGTATTTAGTATTTTCTCATTGATATTATTAAAAACGAATGTAGATTTTTATGAACGTGTCTTACTAGTGTAATATAGATATGGAATTGATTTTGAGGCAAAATTAAACTGAAAATAATGTAAGCTTTGTTATATATTAAGGCATTCCCTTTTCTCCTTATCTATTTTAACTTCAGAGTCCCTAGAATGCTTTCAGGCCATTGGATGCTTATCTAGTTGTTATTTGCTGAAAAGTATCTTTAAACTGTTTTGGTTTTGTAACAGCGGCAACAACTCGTAGCCATTATTTTTGGTGGAGTATTTTCTACATTTAGTGTGAGAATATTTTTGCTTTCTAAAGACAAAAATTTTTCTATTGGCAAAAAAAAATGTACAATTAACAATAGAGGTTAATTAAAAAGTAAAATAACAGAACAACTTATTAAAATTAGTAATTAGCATCCTTAGAATAGTGTTTTTTCCAGTTGATTGTGCTGTTGGTAGCATGGGTATCCAAGGGTGACATAGTCAAAGAAACAAAGGGGAGCATAGCTGGAGTCCAGGTAGCCCGATTGGAAGACTGATGTATGACTGATCATGCAGGGGTAGATGGTGTGCTGTGTGCTGTGGCTGTCTTGCACTTCCCGCTAAGGCTTGCAGGCTTGATGGCCCCACACCGTATGGAGTAGGAGTAAGACATAACTGCTTTTTAGATTGCAGGAGAAAGCTTCTTGCCAAGTCCACATTTAGCGTACTGGGACATACTGTTCGTAAAACTCGAAGGACAGTACTCATGCAGGTTAGATAAGAGTTCTGTGACTTTTTATGGTAGTACTTTTGGTTAGGATTTTGACTTAATGCTCACATAACATTGGAGTCTAAACCAAGAAAGCATTTGAAAAGCGTACATTTATTGACCTGACATTTTTGATTTTTGTGTAAGGTCACTTGGAATAATTGTATTCTTTTTATAAGACAGAGAAAAAACAACCATTTATGACCTGGGTTGTTCAGAATAGTGTAGGGCATCTAAAACAGTAGTTAAGAGACTCTCCTAATCAATAGAGTTTATAGTTAAGTGTAGGAAATTGAAATGCCAGGAATTTATATTTTCTTTAAAGCATCTAACCAGCATTTTCACAAATACAAATTTGCATCTAGTTCTTAATTTCCTGTGTTAGTTTTAATATATTTACAATTTAACTATAGAACTACTTGTACTAATTGATCTTGGCCAGATAACCTCTTAGTCATAGTGCCTTTATAATGAAAATTAAATTGATTAAAAAAAAACCCTAATTACATCTATGAAACACAAATCAAAAGGTATCAGAGGGTAGATAGCACTTTATCTCCAAACAGTTCTGGAGAGGCATTGGTAATCCTGGAAAAGATGCTCTCTTAAGAGAAAAGGATGTGTGCTTTTTTTTTTCTTACTCTTTTTTTTTATAAAAAACACAAATGGTAGCACATATTAAATGTTTTTTTGTATCTTTTCTTTCCCTCTCAAAGAGTTACCTCTTAGAGACCATAGTTCCACTCAGTATATAAAGAGCTACTTCATTCTTTCTGGTGACTGTATCACATTGAATTTTTTTTTTAATGAATATACTCTTAATTTATTTGAGCAATTCTCTTATGGGGGAAATAAAGATTATTTCTAGTGCTTTGATGTTACAAATTGTGACACCATGAATATGCCTATAAAATCTATGTATGTATGTTTTGCATCTATACATCCATACACACAAAAATTTGTGTATCTATAGGGTACATTCCTAGACCTGGAATTTAAAAATGTGTTCATTTAAGAATTTGATAGTTATTTCCAAATTGCGCTATATAAAAATAATACGTTTAGTCTTAACAATGTATGGAAGTACTTACCTCTATGTAGTTGAGTCAGAACTTTGATTTTGAAAATCTGAAAGATAAATATTACATCTTACAGTTTTAAGATGCTGTTTTGCTGTATGTGAAGCAGTCTTGTTTGTAAGCCTATTTGTAGTTTTTATGTGAACTGGTCATTCTTTGTGCGTCCCTCCCACTCCTGCCATCAGTTTACTGGTGGTCTTTTACTGTTATGTGTTAAGTAATCAGCTCAGTCTGTGACATATCTTGTAAGTAATTTTTTCCTAGTTTATCTTTTGACTGTTTTTTGGTTTTGTTCTTGGTCATGCTGGAATTTTTTATTTTTACATGGTCTCATTTATCAATTTTTTTTTTGACTCTGGGCTTTCTAGTATTCTTAAGCAGGCCCTTCCCCTTCAAGACAATTTTGTAAAGTTTTCTTCCGAAAAATTTTAAGGTTCGTTTTTTTAATGTTTAAAGTTTTTATATCTATGAATTGGTGTTAGCAGAAGGAGTGAAGTAGTGACTCAGCTTTCCAGGTGGCTACACAGTTGTTTCAGTACCATTTACTGAATTAGTTTTCTGTTGTCCATGGGTATTTAATATTGCCACTATTATCACTTACTAAATTATGTACTTGGGTGTGTTTTTAGATTCTGTTCTGGTTCATTGATCTGATCTGTTAGTCTACTCATTTATGTTAGCTAGTGCAATATACTTTTAATTACTCCAACTTTATATTTTCCTGCCTTGTAAAGCTGGTATTCTCTGATTACTCTTCTTTTTCAGAATATTCCTGGCTTTTAAAGACACTAACTTGTTAATCTCTAAAACGGAAATAATAACTCTCACCTCAAAGTATTTGCTGTCATTTGTGTAAATCATTTATTTGCTATTGATTAAACTCTCCAATTAGTGTTATTATCATAAGATACAAAAAAATGCCTTATAGGTACTTCTGCATAAGTCATCTTTTTACCTTTTGTATTTTCTTCTGATCATTTTTCTTCAAAGGACCTAACCATATGCCTATGCAAGGACCTGGACCCAATCAACTCAACATGACAAACAGTTCCATGAATATGCCTTCAAGTAGCCATGGCTCCATGGGCGGTTACAACCATTCCGTGCCATCCTCGCAGAGTGTGCCAGTGCAGAATCAAATGACAATGAGTCAGGGGCAGCCCATGGGAAACTATGGCCCTCGACCAAATATGAACATGCAGCCAAACCAAGGTAACTAAGCTCTGTGTCCTTGTTCCCTGGAGTGCTGTTTCAGCCTTTGAAAGTAGAAGGATTCTATCAAGTTAGCTCATTCCTAAAAATAACAGCTTGAATTGAGGGACAGTTATCTGCATATAAAGGGATCATTGAGTTTGAATGTAGTTGAAATCATTTTATTTACTTTTGGAAATCAAATTGCTCATTTTAACTGTTAAGCTTTTTGATTTTTGTCTTGGATAATTTATTTTGAATTCAGTGTTTTGAATTGTTTGTTCAAGCTAATCAGTGAGTTATCAGTTTGTTTAGAGCTAGAAAATGGAGAAAAGCATAAGTTTATCTTTTTAGGTATAGCCTCTTAAAAATTATCTGCTTTGTTTTACTTATGAACCATATATTAATTTATCTGACTTGCTCTTGAATTACATGTTTTTTGATACTGTATTTCATTATTGAAAGGTAACTCTGAGATGATTATGTGCTACAGTGTTCAGTGGAGATGTACTCTTAGAGTGGCTCGAGTTTATTGCAGTTTATTACCAATCTCAGGGAGTGAAATTGTTACCATGTTTCTTTTAAGTATCCTGTGAATAATAACCAAAAACCAGTAAGTGGTGCTCTGTTTTTCTAATTGCCTGTTAAAACATTTGGCTTATTGCCAGCTTAATGCTTTTTCACTTACAAAATGTGAGGTTAAGAATATGAGATAGAATTAAATATATTTGTAATAAAACTTTCTAGATTTTGATTATAAAAACTCACTAAAATGTGCTCAGATAAAGGAAGTTAGTGTTCTGCTAAAAATTATGATGAAATACTATATTGAAAATTTTAATTATCAATACAGATATCTTTTGTAATTTTGATGAGATACTAAAAACACAGTGAGGCAATAGACTAAATTGTCAGTGTAGCTTAGCAAAACCTGGTGTTGCTCTATTTTCCCTCCCTCCCTTTCTCTCTCTCTCTCTCTTTCGTTCGTTCCTTCGTTCGTTATCCTGAAGTCATTTAATCTCTATTTCCTTATTAGGTCACTTACAGGTTAAGAACAACAGCAAGATCCACTTAGTGCCAGGTCAGAAGGGAGTTGAGATGTTTCTGAGAGAGTAAGAAGATGAATACTGATTCTCACAGCAGCTCAGTAATGATGACTTCTTAGAAACCCAGAGTTAAGCGGGGCAGAATGTGTGTGAGATGGGAGGGGTGTGGCATGATGAGGCGCAGCGCTGGGAGATCGGAAGATGAGAAAAATAAGTCGCGTAGCAGCGCGTGTGTTGGGAATAGCTGCCGTTCAGGAGAAAAGAATTGAGATGCACGTAGGGATTGTTTTTAATGTAGGAACCAGCTATTTCTTTTTAAAAGCTCCTATTTTATGAACGTGGAGTTTTCCTTTTACTGTAGTACTTTACTTTTTTGCTTTGTTCTCTTAATTTGAGTTTTGTAGAAAGTAGATGCACAAATTATAACTAATAGAGATGTGATTTGGAAAAAATTGAGGATACTTCAAAATGAAAATGATTGGAGAAATTTTTGTTGCTTTAACATCTCTTCAGGACAAATAAAAAACTTTTTTTAAATTTTAACATCTCAATCAAAAGAATCCATAGAAAACTATAATTCCAAAAATAAAAAAGAAAGTTATAGGATATTTTGGCAGCATGTATTTTCTCATGAATTTAACTTACTTTAATCATGAATTTTTTCTCCTTTACTATTTTGAAACAAGGTTTTGCTGTGTAGTCCATGCTAGCCTTAAACTTGAGATCCTCCTGCCCCAGCCTTCCAAGTGCTAGCATTACAGTCATATGTCTCCACAGTCAGCTGATACAAATTCCTTAGAAAAATGTTTTAGTTATATGGAACCTATTTGATGAAAAAATTATTTAGCAGGAGAAAAGTTTTGTTAATGAAATTTTATCATTTATTTTATTATGAAGCATTTTCATAGCTAGTTTTTACAAAAATAAACTATACATTTTACATTAAAATTTATTTTTTGTTTAGACCTAAGTATGTGAAAGGAATTAGAGAAGAGTACATCTTAAATGAGAAAGCTTGAAAGTCAAAATCCTGTAAAAGGAAACATTTTTGCCTTTTAAAATTTTCTCATATTTATTGAAGTATTACTATTGAGTTAAAATAAAAATGCAAAAATCTTTTGAATAGCCCCATATTTCAACATACTTGTCTCCTTCTTAAGAAATATTAGAAAAAAATGTTAACGGTATTTCATATTAGTAAGTTTTTAGAATCATGGAAAAGAAATATTGTGAAATTATTTAGATTAAACATGTATGTTAAGGGCACATAGCTCAGTGGTAGAGTTCAAGATGCTGGGTTTGATTTCTAGGGCTCAGAACAAAGCATAGCAATTCATGATGAGGGACAAAACAAAATGGAAAAAGAATAATCCAAAGAATTCTGTTTTTAAAAGGAACAATTAAATGGCAATTGTTTAGCGTATTACTTCCATGGATAATTAATATGTGTTGACTTATTTGTAATTAGCAATTTTAGGGCTTTGCTCCTGTGAGTGCTCTATCCCTGTGCTACCCTTGCCCAACCCCACCAGGAGAAGTAGTTTTCTAATAAAACGTTTTAAGACAAAGTCTACATGCATTCATCTAGTGGTTTTGCAGTAGTATTTTCTTTTAGCCTCACCTTCCTTTGCAAATTGTTCTAAGAATTCAATTGTTTTCTTATTTATTTATTTTTTTTGTACTAGGGATGAAACCTAGGGTTTTCGTACTGAACTATATCCCCAGCACCTTTTTTTTTTTTTTTTTTTTTTTTTTTTTTTTTTTTTTTTTTTTTTTTTGTCTTTTTGAGACAGGGTCTCACTATGCTGTTCAGGCTGGCCTTGGGCTCACTTTGTAGCACAGGCTGGTCTCGAACTTGCAATGATCCTCCTGCCTCAGCCTCCCAAGTGCTGGGATTACAGGAATGCGCCACCATGCCCGGCTGTTTTCCTATTTTTTTTCTCTCTCTTTCCACCACGTGTATCTCAACTTTGAAAGTGAAATTAGAGGGAAAAAGTAAAGAGAAATAGTCTTCTGATTTGTACTAGTCATGCTGATGTAATGAAGCATACCATATTAGTGTTACAGGGACAATATTTCTAGTAGTGAAATTATGGAATTTCTTTGGGCATCATTAATATGTATTGAAAAATTTTTAAAAGTTGGCATAAGTTCTAGCATAACAAAAACAGAAACCTGTTTCCTAAAATGTGTCATTGAACAAGCTGCACAGAACTGGAGGTGGTGGTGCACACCCGTAGTCCCAGTTGTTGGGGACACCAGGGCAGGAGCATTGTGAGCTCAGGAGTTTGGGGACTGCCTGGGCAGCATGATGAGACTGTCCTTAAAAATCAAGAAAATCATCAACAAATGATTGCATTACATTTACCAATTATATATTCCAGTATTCATAGTTATCAAAAAGAGTATCAGCAGTTATGTTTTTTAAACTTTTAAAAGAATGAACTTAATGTAATGTAAATTCGACTAATTCAGCAGAATGTTTTCTTATATTTTAATTGATTGGTTAGTTGGCTTTATTTTTTTTTTTAAAGACAGAACCTCTCTATGTAGTTTGGGTTGGCCTTGAACTCAAGGTAATCCTCCTGCCTCAGCTTCCAAAATGCTGGAATTACAGACTTGTGCCACCATGCCCTGCTGGTTAGCAGAATATTTTGCCTGTATTCTCCTAGAGGACTTTTTATTTGCATGTGTAAGATTTGGCAAATTTTTAATGATAATTTGTTTCTTAAAGACTTTTGGCAAAATGTTGCTTAAATAGTCCAACATATAATTTTCCATGTTATTTTCACTGTTTACCAGATAAAGTTCATTGCTTGTCACTTTGAACCTAGGGGGAAGTCCAGTGTTGCTACATAAACTTATGTGTAGAGAATAAATTCTTAGACTTAAAAAACCTCTTTAAAAAGCCAGGAAAGTGTTTATTTTGTTTGTGGCCTGCATATCCGTAGTGCTGAGAACCATTCTTAAGACTAGGCACAAGACATCTATTCCATGAACAACAGTTAGAGCCAAATGTCATAAATAACCTGGATGGAGTTAGTGCTTAAAGATATTTAATCAAGAAGCAAATATTCATTAGAGTATGAAATACCTTCTAATGGCCAACATTATATTTGATGAAATCAGGGTATTTAATTTATTCCCAGGCATTAGCAATTGTAACTTTCTACGTTTAACAGAATTTTGCTAATTAGTCAAATATAAAGAGTTTCACAAGTTGTTACATTTGTGTTAAAGAATGCATGTCATTAAGTTCTGTGTATATAGTTCTGCAGCTTGGAGGTCAGACCTTTGCCTGAAGTAAGGTTAAGTGAAATAATACATGTAATTAGTAATTGTTTCCACAGTTTATGTAAAATCAGCTGGCTAAAATAATCAACACTTTTCTTTTTAAATGAACCTAATTTGAGATTGGTTTATCAACTGTTGTCTTATTTTAGCCAAAGTATCTAATTTATTTCTGGTTTCAGTGTTATTTGAGAAGTATTAGAAAATGGTTTTTAAATACTGTATTTTCTGTCAGTGAGTTCTTTGGCTAGATCAATCTGGAGGCTTGATACCAGAATAGTAGGGCAGCTTAGCGTTCAATGGTGCAGATGTCTTTTAGTAGTGTACTGCCTATGCCCCTGCGCTGTCCGTGTGTGTAGGTCTAGGTCATTTCTAAAATGGCAGCGTTCCTTGGATGTATGCGTACTTATGTGTGCAGGTACATTTTTATACCTGTAGCTTTGAGTATATGTGGAGCGCTTTTGTAAGATCTTGAAGTAGATTTTTTAGGATGATACGAGATCTTAAAATCTTGTAGGAGAAGTCATTTTCAGTAGAGGATGTGTGAGGTCGCCTCCCTGCAGAGCGTGGAAGTGCTTCATTCACTTCATACACTCTGTGGTTTTTAAACTTCTTAATCTTTGCTAAATATAATCACCTTAATTTTTATTTCTTCTGTTAAGAACTTATATTTATTTTCCATTTGCATGCTTTCTTTGAATTGGTACATTCTATATTCTGTGATTTATCTGTTTACTATTTGAAGAAGTTCCTTAATAGATTTTTTTTCAGATTTATGTGACTTTTAGATATGTTAACTTTAGGAACTAGGAATTTTAGCTTAAAAATTTTCTGTTCCACTGGTAGAATTCTGAAAGTGACAATATTAACATTCATGAAAAAAGTAGTTTCTAAATTGTATCAGAACTTGGATTTAACATTTGCTAAATTACAGTCCAGATCCAGTTGACACAAATTATTACTGAGAAAAGAGTCAGCCAGGAGGAGTACGCAAGGCAGACTCGGGAAGCGGTGCCAGATGCAGTGTTTGCGTTTTCTTTCCGCGCAGACAGAACGCTTCACTCCACAGCAGGCTCGTGCGGAGGAACACACACAGCGCTGTCCACCGGAGCAGCGCGCCCGAGCCTTGGCGCTCAGGGTTTTTATTGGCCTTGCTGTGTGGATTTGATTGTCCGTGCAGTTGGCCTCAGCTTCTAGTCATGACCCTGCCCTGTGACCCTGTGGTAGCCTTCCCTTGCTGCGACAAAACACTTGGAAAACTAGCTTAAACGGAGGAAAGATTTATTTTGCTTTAGTTTCAGCGGTTTCAACTCATGGTTGCTTGGCTCTGTGATTTAGGGCCTAGGGTTAAGGCCATACTTGATGGGTGGGGAGCGTACAGTAATGCAAAGCTGCTCATCTGGTTGGGCCAGGGATAGCCCAGACCGGTCCAGGGCGCACTCCAGATGACCCACGGCCTCTCACTGGGTCCTGCCGCGTCAGGTTTCCACCACCACTCTCAGCAGCCCAGCGTGCTGTGAGTCCGTCAGCGGATGAATCCCGCCTTCACCACCCAGTCGCCTCCCAGGGCTCCACTCTGCGCACTGGTGCTTTGGGGACCCGTCCTTCAACATGGGAGCATTTGGTGGACATTTTAAGATTAAGACCATAACAACCCCAAATCCTTACCCAGCTCAGGTGCTACAGGGAGCTCCAATTTAGTAAATTTTATTGATATATAGATATATGTATATGTACGTAAATAGAATTATAATTACTTACAGGGCAGAGATGATAGGGATGATCCCCAATACTGGCCTCACTTTCCTGAAATTATAGGGGATGGTTTCCAAGATCAGCCTTACTTCAGTATCGATACGATTGAATATAAATATAAATATAAATATAAATATAAGAAACATGATACACTGAATTACAAATACAACATGGACAATTTAAAGTGAAAGAATTATTTTGTATATTTCATGGAAGTGCTACACTTGATTTCTGAAGTGTTTGAATGAATGAGAATTGTGTGCCCTATTTCTTTTCAATGTTAAAATTGGTTAAGTTTTTGAAATACTTAAGTTTTAGGTATGTCATAGCCATTACACTGTAGTTTCGACAAGGTATTTTATTTTTAATTATTGAATGAGTGCTTTGAAGTTGTAATATTTTTCCCAATACATTATCTAGTTATAAAAACACTAATAACATGAAAAATGTGAAAAATATAAAAAACAAAAAAACATTTTTGAGTTATTAGGCTATCTGTAGGTACTTTTAGTAGCAGTTTGAGTATTTGTAATTACATAATTATTTATAAATATTTGTTTAATTGTTTTCCATGGATTCTTCAGTTCTAAGAAGTCAAGAACTCTATTCTTTTGTTCACTACTTTGTCCTGTTCGTTGACTGATTAGTTAGGTAGGAGGACACCTGCCATAACAGATTAGAAAACCATGTCTTTCTCTGTGGTGTTGTCGTCTGTCAGCCGTCATTGCAGGAGTGAAACAAGGAAGACTTTGTCAGTTGCTGTCAGGTAAATGACTGATCGTCATGTGTATACCAAAATCTTTTGGGCTTGTCAGACAAAATCCAGATGAGTTTCAGTTAAATAGCAACCAAATAAAATTCAAGTTCATTATTTTAAAATGATGACAGGTTCACAGAAAGTTACAAAGGCACAGCAGAGAGGTCCTGTGTACTCTGCCCCACCTGTAATTCTGGCAACCATTATTTCTCTTTTCCACTGAATTGTGTATTTTTGAGAATATTGTATAAATGGAATTGTATAGTATTTGACTTTTCGAGATTGATTTTTTTACTCAGCATAATTAATATCCTTTAGTTATAACCAAGTTGTTGTATATATCAATAATTACTCCTTTTTTATTGCTGAGTAAAATTCCATGTATGAGTGTACTATAATTTGTTTAGCTATTCACTTGAGAAACATTTTGGTTGTTTGTAGTTTTTGGCTTTTATAAACAAAGGTGGCATGAACAATCCATGTAGATATTCATGTTTTTTATTTGAACATAAATTTTCATTTCTCTGGGATAAACAGGCAGGGATGCAACTGATGGATCATATGGTATATTTTACAAATTATATTTTAATAGCTCAAGGCATGCTTATTTATAGTCCATTCCTTCAGAATTTTTCTGGGCAGAATAATCTTTTCTGTGCCAAGTGGTTCATAACTTCCCAGCCTTCATGCTGAGTAACACAAAGCTAGATGTTCTAATGTAGCCTATCTCTACGGCCTCTGAGTGGGTAAGTTGGGGCTTTCACAATTGACTGTCTCTAGTGCCACGTAAATTGAGAGCTTTTGGAGTGTTTCAGTCAACAGCAGACAGTAACCTGTGACTTTTTTTGTTGTTATTGTTATCGTATGGTATAGATGAAACTATTTAAGAGGAATCACTTTAGCGAGGCTAATTGTAAGAAATAGGCCAGCCTTTTATTTTGCTAGACTGATTGAACTATGTCTCCTTTCCAGTTCTCAGTCATCAATAAGCTAAATAAATAATGTAGTTCCCAGACTTGTTTGTAAAGATACATATGAATTAAAGTTGTTCACTTGAGAAATCCTGGATTTCTTAACTATTGACATTTTGATGTGGATAACTGTTGTGGGAGCTTGTCTTGTGCTTTATGGAATGTTTAGCAGTATTTCTGTCATCTGCCCACGAGGTGGCAGTAGTAACCCCATTCCAGTTGTAACATCCAAAACTGTCTCCAGAAGTTGCTAATTATCTCCAAGGGAACAAAGTCACCCATGGTTAAGGATTACAAGTTTAAGAAATGACCACTATGAATATCTGCATATAAAGATGGTCTGCGTCATTAAAGAAGCAAATGACAATAACGAAATGTATTGGTACTGTTGTTTTAATGCCTTTTAATACTTTATGAGAACATCTCTAAAAATTTCATGTTACTGAAAGGTTTGTATCTTTATCATTTTATTTTCATTGGTTACTTAGGTACTCAGCTAAGTCTATACTTACTTAGTTGTGGTGAATTTACTAAGTTTCTGAGATAATCATACATTTTCTTTTTTTTAATATACATTTTCTTAGATACTTGGCACTTGTTCTTTTATCTTTGGCATTGCATTCAAACATCTTCACTGAGCTATGTAAGGTTCGTGGTGGGAGAGATGTGCAATTTAGTTATTTAAAGAATCTTTCATTTTAAATGACTATTTAAATAGAGAGTAGGTTAGCGAATTGAATTTGCTGGAGTACAGGGATTTTTCTCTTGCAAACAGATTATTAGTATTACCTTCAAATGAGAGGTATAAATGATTTGAGATTGAATAGTTACAGAATAAATAGTGAAATGTGGAGAGTAAGGTCTAATATTTATTATAACATAGATATATGTAGGTTTCAGACTTTTCATGTATCTTACTAGGATTTTTATGTTATACTGGATATAAATTATTTAAAACTGCTTTCTTGAGAAATAGTGACATTTGATAAATATGCTTTGATTTTGGAAAGGAAGCATACATAATGGTTAAGAGTTTGGGATTTAGAATTATCCCCATTTAGTAGCTGTGTAACTTTGAGTAATAGTCCTAGTATTTGTAAGAGTAACCTTTCTTGTGTGTAAAATGAAGTTGATAATACTTCCTGTTTCATAAAGTTTTGAAGAAGACAGATAGTACATACAAAGCTGTTAGCTTAGTGCTTGGCTCATCATAAATGTTCATTAAATACCAGCTACCATTTAAAACCATATCTTTAAAATAATTCTTCAATTATACAATTTACAGAGTAGTAGTTTATTAACTTGCTTTGAAGATGTGAATATATAGGTGTGTTATGTGTATGGAACATTTAAGAACTACATCATTCAAAATTCTTCACAGGTCAGTTAAAACTTAATGTCTATACAAACTATGCCTGCCTAGTTTTAAGTTACAGAAATGATGACAATCCTCCTCACATTTTTTCTCCCACTATGTCTCCTGGCCTTGTGTCTGATATATAAGTACTCCAATTTGAACCTAAAATGTTTTTGTTTAGCTACTAATTTAAGGTTAAAAAACTTCCAGTAATAAAAAGTGCAATACAGTAATTTGGAAATACTTTACATGTGTTTAAGGTGTAGGACATTGTTTCCGTAGAGTATCTAGTAGAGTATAAAACTTAAAATGAGAAGAAATGGTATAGTATTAAGTTTGTTTTATGTCCTAGAAAAATTATATTGTAAGTAATTAAGATATTAGTGGAGTCTTTGTGTATGTATTATGACACTTTGTAGTGAAACTTAACATCCGAATGGGTTATGTACAAGCTGAATAATATCACTTCAGCATGTGGTAGGATATGATGCTATTGTTTGCAGAAAATTGTTATTTATAATAGGCTCATTTTGTAACCTTGTTTTACTCTGTAGTACACATTTTTTGGAACTTATTTTGGGAGAGCCTTTTGAGATTTGGGTTTCTTAGTTCCATTAGTATGTCTCTGGAGGTAATACTCAGACATTGCCAGTGTAGCGCACTTCTTTATCATAAGGAAAATATATGCTTCTAAACAATCATAATCGAAGTCATAAAGCCATAATCTTTTATCTTTAATGGATAAAGCTTCCAGGAAACAATGGAAAGTACCTTGTTTTAGTTGTGCTTGCCTGTTCCATTCTCTCTGTGGTCTTAGGCTTGATCCTGAATGATGTGGGGATCCTCAGAGGGAAGGAAGTGACAGAATAAAAGAAGGGTGGTAATTGAGCTCTTTGGGAGTGGAACTGCTGGCAGTCCCAGAAGATAAAGTACAAGCGGCATAGGCTTTTCTGTCTAGGGCTTAAGCTAGAATTATTTTTTCCTTTTAGAGCAAAGCTTAAAATTTTGTTGTTATGTATCTTCTTGGATTTTTCCTTCTGGCTATTGTGGTTTTGCTTTCTTTTTAATTTTGGTTCTAGTAGATAGAGTATGTGTTAGTTTTATTGTTACCTTCAGTTAAGGCAAGGGGTTTTTACACTGTTAGAACAAAACCTTCAAATACATAAATGCCCAGTCAGGTTGCCTATCAAATTATGAATGTCAGTGTTCAATTCTCTGTTGTATACAAAATATACTTAAAAGTATAACCTCAAACTCCTTAGTGTTTTAGAACTTTGTCTTTTAAAAAATAATATACAAAAATTTTCCACATTGAATGATGCATCATTATGAGTTTTTAAAATTATTATTTGTACCATTTAAATGTACATAATGATCACATTCATCATAGGGATTTGTACCTGTACACAATATATCTTTGTTTCAATTTATTTATTTTGTTTGGTACCCGGAATCAAACTCAGGACCTCACGCTTGCCAGGCAGGCGTTGTGGCACTGAGCTATATCCCTGGCCATGTACACGATATATCTTGATTCCTCTTCTTTTCTCTGTTTCCCTCGCCTCTCTTCCCTTCAACCCCTCTTCTCTGTATTTACAAAAGTTTCTCTCCATTTTATCCTTTTCTCACTTTTGCTTCTGAAACATGAACTTGAGTAGAGCCAATGAAAACAGTGGAACACAAGCATGTACTTTGAAATCAAATGAACTTTGCTTTATTCCCAACTTATATTTAATGGCTGTATGATTTTGGCCTCTGAATTTCTTGGCAAAAAACTTGAAAATTGGGGTTCTTTCCTTCCGTGGTTGTCAGGGCGTTACAGGAAATAAATCTGAAAGCAGTTTCCCAAGCAGCATTTGGGTGCGTTCTGTGCTGAGTTCTCATCCTGTCCACTTGGGGAGCTACCTCGTTGCTGGTGTTAATGCATTTCCTTGTTGGAAGAAGGGTCTCAGAGTAACCTTTGAAAATTAGAGAGAAGGAAAAGAAGAATTTGACAAGAAGTAGATGAACAGAAGAAAGTGAATCGGAGGAAGAAGTTAGCTTTGACGATATATTCCTTTAGATAAAATGATTCACATGGGAAAGGAGGTGTGAAGTCTTTCTCCTTACACTGTTGCTGTTGTAGGTCAGTAGAGGTGGGCTTGCTTTGTTTTGTTTTTAGTTGTTTATTTAAATAAACAGCTTTTGGCTCATCTGGACAATTTTTGCCTGTAAAACAGTTCCAAGTTCTCCAGTCTTTGTAGTTTCTTCTTAAATTGTCCCCGAGTTGGTAAAGGCAGGATTATGTAGCTATATAAGCAGTATGCTGGGAGATGACTCAGGCATACTTCTGAGACAGAAATGGGTACAATGGCAGAATCATGAGCTCCCTGTGCCATAACTTGGCCCAGTAAACCTCTAAGGAATTTTGTATATTGGTGGATGGCAACGTGGGACCTTAGAGCCATTGTAGATTATTTTATGTGATGTTTTTAACTGTTGTGTGATTTCATCGTGGTGATTGTTTGGCTACCCTGGTATTGCTCAATCTGGAAATCGCATAGTTCTAATTCCTTAACATAACTTCTTGCACTTCTCTACCTAGGTGTTTTTGAAATGAAAGTTTGTGTGTATGTACAGTGTGTATGTCTGTACATGTGTGCACATGCACACCTGTGTGTATGTTTTAATGACTTACTAGAAAGAACTGTGACCATTTCAGTAAAACTTGTTTAGTTTATCAAGCTCGTAAAAGATTTGGAGAGAGAAAGGAGACCCGTTTAAATTTTTGTCTCACAGTTTATGAAATCATTTTGATATGCTACTTGTAAATGCTTGTGTAGTTTCTGTGTCTGTTATTATTAAGTGAAAATATGAAATGAAAATCCAGAAATTTGGTTTTCTTTCTGACTGATTTGCTATGTCATTTTTGTGAAATATATTTATGATGTCTTTTCTGAGGCAGCAGCAAGATTGCTTTTTTTTTTCCTAGAAAGATTGTGTTGTATCGTCAAATATTATATAAAATGGAAAATACATTTAGGATATTCATATGTCTTTTTTTCTGTGTGTTTATGTGTGTGCCTGCATGTGTGGTATTGGGGATTGAACCCATGACCTTTGCACTGAGTGACATCCTCAGCTCTTTTCAAATTTCTAGAGATTTTTGAGGCAGGGTCTTCCTGAATTACTAAGTAGCCCAGGCTTTGGGCTTGGGATCCTCCAGCTTCAGCCTCCCACAGTGCTGGTGTCTTAGTTAGTTTCTTGTTGCTGAGACAAAATACCTGACTCCTAAAGTTAAAAGCAGAAAGATTTATTTAGCTCACAACTTGGAGAGGTTTCAGTCCATAAGCGACTGGCTCCAAAGCAGGGCGGCTTGGCAGACGGGCATTGCAGAGGAGAAACAGTTCATGGTGGACAGAAGTAAAGCAAACAAGCAAGGGACCAGTGACAAGTCTCTTTCTGTCCCTTATTGCTAATCCAGGCTACCTGCCCTTAGGACAGATATCACTCACACCCTTAATCCTGGCGCCCTTAATCCCAGCACCGTGAATCAGTCCCTTGTCACACACTCTAGATCTAGCCTCCTCTGGATCTCCCTTCCCTTCATGACTGCACGAGGCTTTGAGGGGAGATGAGACCCAAGCTGTAACAGCTGGGATTGTCAGCCTCAACCAGCAGACCCAGCTTCCATTTTGTTTTTTAGAAAAGAACTAAAATACTCTTCCAGTGGATATCAGATCAACTGCCATAGTTGTTTTCCCATGTTTGTGGATTATTTTAGACATTCGAGCTTTAATTCAAACTTGTTTTTATTTGAATTCAATGTGTTTAATTATACATTTTGTGCATTATGTAGTAGACAATTCTTAAAATTCTCCCGATGTTAAAAATATATGTGACAAATTTGCATAATGTTTTATCTGTTTTCAGGTCCAATGATGCATCAGCAACCACCTTCCCAACAGTACAGTATGCCACAGGGCGGCGGGCAGCACTACCAAGGACAGCAGCCCCCAATGGGAATGATAGGTCAAGTTAACCAAGGCAATCATATGATGGGTCAGAGACAGATTCCTCCCTACAGACCACCACAGCAGGGTAAGCGCCATTTGGGAAATTTCCTGCTTAATATAAATAACAGTAATTGAAAGGTTTTAAATTTTAATGAGTTTTTCGTCTAGAGGCAAAGCCAGGCCTTTTGTTTCTTGATATATGTTTTTTCCACCAAAAGGTAGTGGTTATAGTGGGTATAAAAGGTCATGAAGTGGATAGGAAGTTTTCTGGTATATGGGTTTCTTCTATCTGTTATTTTCTGGGAAAAGGTTACACTATAAAATTTTATATAGAAAGTTCACCAGCTTACAGTAGAAAACACTGTTTTCTTTTTTAGATATTATTAAATATATGGCCAAGAATAAAATTATTATTAAAAAAATTACTTCAAAGTACCCTCATGTGAAAATAAAAAGAAAGTTTTCCATTAGGTTGAACCTCCTTTTCAGTTATGTGTGCTTTCCTGTGTATTGTTTGATATTCTATGTATGGTCTTAAACATTAGTTTTAGTAAATGTGATACATAGAACTGCAATATATATGTGTATCTATTGCATATGAATAATTAAAAATATCAGTGATGCCAGAGTTATTGGAGGGGAGTCTACGACTGAGAAATAATCTCTCATAACATCAGATAGGAAAGAAAACCCTTGACAATATAGAGAACAAATCATTTACATTTTGACTGGTTGTGGTTTTTCAGGCCCACCACAGCAGTACTCAGGCCAGGAAGACTATTATGGGGACCAATACAGTCATGGTGGACAAGGTCCTCCAGAAGGCATGAACCAGCAATATTACCCTGATGGTAATCTCTCCTAACCTTAACCGTCTCATTTTCTTTCCCTGCCCAGTAATGATGTAGAAAGCTATTTGGAGCATTCTAATGAAGATGAAGAAACTATCAATTTGTTTCTTCAGAATTTGAAAACACTTCAGTAATCTAAAATACCAATAATAGCATTAGTTTTTAATCTAATTCAAGGTATATTTTGTTAGCTATTCCATTAGTAACAGTCATGAATCACATTCTGTCATTGGAATTCTTTCTTATATGAAAGAGGATCCTTTTATATTTGGGATTGTTCATTTGAACCAAAGCAGATGTTACTGATTTACCTTTTTTTTTAAAAAAAAAAAACCAGTTTTTTTGTGATATAATTGATATATTGTAAGGTTTACCTACTGATACATAGAGAATATAATTCTGGGATATTTTTCCCAGTTTCATCATTTTGACTAATGTTGCATACTTCTCAAAGTACTGTGATTTGTATACATTAGTGCTTGCATTTCAGAAAAATTTTGGAGAGCTAAATTATACCCATAATATAGCTACATATAGATTTAATAGAATAAGCAAGGCATTTACAAGCTAGATTTGTAGTTATGTATTTTAGTGATTTTTTTAAGTGGGAAGCTAGATTTTGAAAAATTGATTAGCAAAGAAGCACTGCACCATAAGAAAATCTAAATAGTAATAATATGAGGCTACTATTCTTAGGTTTTCACTGTGCAGTTCTTCCAGTTTTTCTTTTTGAATATCTTACAATATTGAAGAAAAAATAATGCAAACACATAAAACTGATAAATTAGTAAGTGGTTATATTACAAAATGGTTTGTCTCACTATGAAAGGATTTACCAAAAGATTGATGTATGTAGTAGGCTCTGTTGGTGTATTTAATGTAAATTACTTAGAGAAACTAAAACTTAAAGCTAAAGTGTTGGGAACCATTGACTAGAAACTAATGTAAGCCAGTGAGAAGATACATATAATTTATAATAGTGTACCTGAAAAGTCATTTTACTTGTCTTCCTTTGTCACTGTGTAAAGCAAAAGTTGTATCAGTGCTTAGAGACATGAAATTTTTGCTGTAAAGGCTCTGATTATGGCAGAGCAAACCCCTCTCAAGTTTTGTATAGAATAACTGTTTATTGGTGATAATGATGACATATATGGGTAATTGTGGTTAAAATGATATATTTTTTAATTTCACATTTTCTGATTCATGTGTAGACATGGTATTTTTTTGTTTAAAAACTTTATAGAAGCTTATAAAAGTTTATAGTATGGGTACTTCAAAGAAGTAAAGATATAAAAGCTTATAAAAGTTTATAGTATGGGTACTTCAAAGAAGTAAAGATACTTTGTAAGAGTATCTTTGTAAGAGTATTGATACTTTGTTAAATTATATGTGTTAGAAAATCTGAAAATAAATGATAGGTGTAATTGTTGAATTTTTAAAATATATTTTATGTATTTGAATTGAAATTTTTCTTGCTCTTAAATATTTACTGAAATATGAAATTTGTCTTGTTATACATATAACCTTTCTATTCAAAATAGAGCTATTTGAAAAATGTCAAAAGTTTAAGGATACAATTTATTAGTTCTTAATATAATTTATTTTTGCTTAAATGCTACCATTTTTGCATAGATGTGTGTTAAATAGATTCTTAATATGTACATGGAGTATTCTAAGCATAGCAACAGTTATTTTCTTGAACAGCATTGGCTATTTTTTCCTATGTCTAGATATTTATGCCAGTAAACACATAGATGAAGAGTTGGCAAACTTTTTCTGTAAAGTGTTTGCAGGCCATATGGTCTTGGTCTCAACTGTGGAACTGTTAACTGTGGCATGCAAGCAGCTGTTGACAGTAGTTAACTGAACAAGCAGGAGTGTATCCAATAAAATTTTATTTATTGAAGCAGGCCACTGGCCATATTAAGACTGTAGGCCATAGTTTGTCAACCCTTGGTGTAGATACTGAGAAGTGGTTTGGGAGCATTCAAATACTAGGGTGCTAAGTATGACATTCATTAAAAAATATATTCCTCCATCTTTAATTAAACATTCTTGTAAAATTTAGTTCAGGGTTTACAATCTGAAAGCTTATTTTCTACATTTTTGTAGTGAAACTCAGGATATGAGTAAAGTCCAGTTACCTTGCAGGTGAAATTTATTTTGTCTTAAAGGTATACTCTGGCTCAACACAGTATTAGTTCTGTATAGATGTATGTTTATTATACTTTAGAAATATTTTCTAAAGACCTCTAAAATGACAGCATTAAGAAATAACTATTTGCGTCTAAAATACTTTTAGTACATATACTGTACGCAAGCACACGTTAGAGCATGAAAAATGTGTTTGGGTTTCTTTCAGGGGAAAAAAGTTATGAATTTCTTTTATATTATGTGTTGTTTTTAGCATATGCTGTGGAATTGGAAACCAGCAGAACAGGTGTTTGACAAAATATGATAATTGCTTTCTTTGTTCATTCTAATTTAATTCAAGTTATTTACATGTGAAAGGCCTAAATGCTTTCAATTTTTTTTATGGAAGATAAAAGTTTTTTTCCCTCCTTAATGAGGATTATCAGAGTTAAGAGGATAAGTGTAATAATGTTTCTAAAACTACTGTTTTTTGCTTTTAAATAAATTTGCACGTTATTGCAAGATGAAAGCAATCACATTGGTAAATATTTGGCTAATGCAATTGAAATTATTTTTTATGTATTTCCATTTCTTTTTCTTTTTTTCAATTTTATCTGAAAGTTTAAATATTTTTAGGGTTTTCACTCAGTGGCCATTAACGTTTCTTCCTGTCTCTTGTCGAATTGATGTAGGTCATAATGATTACGGTTATCAGCAACCGTCGTATCCTGAACAAGGCTACGATAGGCCTTATGAGGATTCCTCACAACATTACTACGAAGGAGGTATCTATATACCTTCACACACACACACGTATATATCCCCTTCTACAGGAATGAAAATTCTTGCATAAGACAACTTCTGCCCATGCAAAGCTCTTGTAGAATACTAGTCGCTGGCTGTCTTGAAAGTTACAGGGAGCCCAAAACAATCAAAATAATTTCTTTACCTTCCAAATATTTAAAACGTATAACCATGACTTGCCATTTCTAACAACAATAAAAAGACTAAAACATTTATAAATAATTTTTTCCTCAGTGGAAATTTTCTATTTACATAAATCCCATCAATCCAGTTTTTTTCCCTCATGTGTGTTTACATATGTAAAATTTTACATATAAGTATAGTGCCTTTAGGAAACAGCTTGCTGATCTTGTGTAGCTAGTGTGTGCTCTTGTAGCTGTCTTTAATTTTGTCTTTTTTATTTTATTTAGCATAGTCATGATCTTATGACTGTGATGTTCCAGTAAATGTAATGCTCGTATGGCAGAGACGCTGAAAATGCTGCAGTTCAACCTTGCAAAATTGGCTTTAACTGCAGTTTGTTTGGCCGAAATCCTTCTGTTTGGTTTGAGTTTTTCTTTGTTTTGTTAACTTTAAAAAATCAATATGGCATTTCATTTTGTTCTTGTGTTGTTGGCTATGCATCTTAGAGGGCAAAAAGTTAATGAAGTAAACTTCTCAGTGTTTTATTCCTCTTCTCCAATTATCACTAGGAAACGCACAGTATGGCCAACAGCAGGATGCTTACCAAGGACCACCTCCTCAGCAAGGATACCCCCCCCAGCAGCAGCAGTACCCAGGGCAGCAGGGCTACCCAGGACAACAGCAGGGCTACGGTAAGAGCTTACTGGACTTTTGTCTTCCGAAAAGTGTGATTGATGAATGATGTTTCGAAATAGGGCAGTAGGTGGTTAAAGTTTGTTTTTATAAGAATCAGTTTTGAAAATCCACAATGTTAACCTTTATTATAAGAGTGTTTATTTAAAATGGTCCTTGATTCTACATGTAATATTAGAAGTATTCTATGGATTTCTTCTTTTATTTCCCTTTCATGACTTTACTGTTTGTATTTTGGGTAAGTAAAACATTCTGATTTTGTTACATTTGCATGAAAACACAAATAGGTGATTGAATCAGGTGAGTACATTGACTTAAGAGAAACACAATTTTTAGGGTGGAAAAGGGTGTTAAAAAATTTTAATTAATTTTTGGTTTATGTACTTGGGTGCTATTTTGTTGACCTCCAGTATGCGATAGGAGCAATTCCTATTTTGCTTATGCGTAGCCTTTAGTTTTCTAACTTTACTCTAGTAAAAATTAGTTTTAATAACTGGATATATAATAATTAAATGGTAGATGATATAATTTATTTAAGATTGAAAATTTATTGTTCTCTTTGACACTTTCTCTGAAGTCATGTTTTTATGGCAAGTTTTGAATGTGTATGCTGGAAGACACTTAAGTGTCCAAGCTTTCGGCTTAGGCTTTGTCAAGTGTTCTTCCAGTAGACAGTAGCAGCCCTGTAGTCTTCCTCGTCGAGCAGGCCGAGTCCTGGCTGCCTCTGGAGCTTGAGGTCAGTTTTCTGGGCAGACTATTGGAGATCATTAATTCTCAGAATGTACCTTTTGAATCAGATTTTTCACATATAATTGTGGCTTTTTAAGTCTAGTTTCAGTTTTAAAACACTGTGATAGTTTTTTGGATGCTGAGTATACCCGTATGATTCTTTTGATGATTACATATGTAAATCTAGATTCTTACAATTATGATTTATTCTCAAACTTTATTTAGAGATTATTTTGTTATTTTTCTTTAAATCTGTGTCTTGCTTTTTTTCTTTTTGCCTTTTGCTTGAAAAGCTAATCTTCTAGTATGTGTATCTATATCTATATCTATATGTATAAATAAATTTTCTTGCCTTCATGGAGTTAACATGCTTTCCAATTCCATTAATCTTTCTTACTTGTTTTCATGTACACATCTGGAATTGCTAGGACATAGTACAGTAATTACATTGATGTAGCATATAATATTGTAACTGTTAATGTAACATTGAAAATTTATTTCACTAAGCATTTGAAATTTATTTCACCGAGCATTTGAGAAAATCAAGGTACCAAGCTATTCTTTTAAATTTAGATATAAAAATATAAAAACATCTAGTTTTAAACCTTTTCTCACATTTGAGGGACCTGTGTTTTTATCTGTGCTTTTATTTGTGTTAACTATTTTGCAGGTCCTTCACAGGGTGGTCCAGGTCCTCAGTATCCGAATTATCCACAGGGGCAAGGTCAGCAGTATGGGGGATATAGACCAACACAGCCTGGACCACCCCAGCCCCCCCAGCAGAGGCCTTATGGGTATGACCAGGTGAGTCATAGCACAAGCTATGAAAATGCCACAGTGATGGGAAAATATTTTTCTCTTGAAGGTTTTTTTTTGGTTCCTTTATTTGTGGTATGATTGGTAACAACAACACATAAGGAAGTATTACGATACTTTTAAGTCTCTTTGAGAGAATATTAGCACACTTTATTATAGATGCTCTAACATGTAAAGCATGACTTGAAGTAAGAGGCTAGCATTTTCTCAGTCTTGGTCTCTCCTGTGTCTACTCTTAGCATACTTTCCACAGGCATTTTTCCAGTCTCCTCAGGTTTGTGCTGAAGACTTTTTGCCTTGACCCACTGGGCTTGGAATTCATCTGTGTCGGTGCTTCTGTTAGCTTACCACTTGAACTCAGCGTATCAGTCTCACTGTTGTGTTCACGCTTAAACTATCCCATCTCTTTGATTTCAGACTTTGCATTCTCTGTTGCCTCCATCCATACACATACCCACTACCTCAAGTATTATTTCTCCCCTTTGTGTTTCTTTCTGCTTTGAAGTGTGGGGGGTGAGTCGCATCCCAAGACAACCATATTCCTTGAACTTCATGTTCAAGTGCCTTCTTTTTTCACTAAACTCCTTGGACTTGTAATCTGTGCTATGGTCATTGTTGTATGAATGGCCTCAACCAGCTTGACTTATAATGGAAATGATTTGTTACGGAGATGATTT
This sequence comes from Cuniculus paca, assembly GCA_004365215.1. Lineage (NCBI taxonomy): Eukaryota > Metazoa > Chordata > Mammalia > Rodentia > Cuniculidae > Cuniculus > Cuniculus paca. The sequence continues at coordinate 11,717 of RJWT010002647.1, read as the reverse complement.
ATTATGATGATTCCTTTAGATGGGTTTAGGGTTTGTTCAGTGGGTTGCCAGTGAGGTTATTTTGGTCTGTTCACCACTTATCCTACCTAGAATAGATTATTTTTGAACATGGATCTGTCTTTAATTAGTAAATTAGGGCTTCCTGGCTGATGGAGATGAAGTAATTTGAGGAACTCCTCAGATGCAATATCAACTGGAATGTGAGGCCGGGGCAGTTCTTTTTTCAGGCCTGCAGCTTCTTTGCATACACTTCTTTTAAAGTAAAGGCAGTATGAAAGACTGAAACAAAAAGAATCAGGGTAAATGAGTAACACACTAGAACAGAAAAGACCAGGCAGAAGTTTTAGAAGTAAAGTTAACCTTGGCTGATGAGTATCTGAGGGCAGTATTACTGAACAGATAAAATGTAGGCTCATTGTAATCTACATGCTAACTTTTGAAGAGTGATACTCTATTGTTAAGACCAGAGTCTTGAGTTATGACCTGAATGCTGGCTGCTTGTGCTTCCCGATGGTCTCAGATACAGATTTAATCCTTAAAGAGTTCTGAAAGGAACATTACAACATCCTTTCCTGTATGGGCTTACTTGAGAAATCCTGGGCCATTGTGTCTAAGAACACTGAGATCTGCCTGTGTGCAGGAGAGACTTTGAAGGCTGTGTAGAGGGGCCTGAGCCTTCAGTTGACAACTTGAGTTACAACCAGCCTTCAGGAATGAATTGAGTTTGTAAGTCAAGGGTCCACTGTATTCTCCCTTTCAACAAATATTTGTTAATTTTTCACATGTGCTGGGTACTGCATTAGCTTGTAAACAAGTGAAAGAGACGTGATCCCTGTGGGTTGTAGAGCAGCTGTCTTGATCTTCCCGAAGCATTTGACAGCACGCTCCTTTTTCATTCTTGAGTCTTCTTTAGCTTCATAGGACTGTGCTGTTTTGTTCCTCTTGCATTTACAATGATTCATTCTTATCTTAATTAATTTTGTGTTGCTATACCAGAATACCTGAGACTAAATACTTTATAAAGAAAAGAGGTTTGTCAGCTCACAGTTTTAGAGCTTACAGAATGTGATGCCAGAACCCGTTTGGCTCTGAGGGCCTCATGGTGGCAGCATCGCAGTGACATGGATGCAGTCACATGTAGAAGAGGGATTATTCACTGGAAGTTCTGGGCTCCTTTATAAGGAACTAATCTGGCTCTCTAAGACCTGCATTAATCCCTTCTGAGAGTGATGGCCTCATGACTTCATTACCTTGCACCAGCCCCACCCCCCCATGTCCTAAAGGATTCAGCACTCAACATTGTCCCACAAAGGACCAAGCTACCAGCCCGTGAATCTTTAGGCAACACATCACATCTAAACCATACCAAGTTTTTATATTTTCTTACAGTTTCTTTTACCTAAATAGCAGTCCTTTATCCTGTGTTTTTTTTTTTTGGTTTGTTTTGTTTTGTTTTTTTTAGTTTCTAAGTCATCCTGCCTTAGGTTTATCCTTAGCCTGCCCTTCTCATCTCAATTTTATCTCTTTTTCATCTTGTATAGAACATCTCTTTTTTAGATGATTTGCCATTCAGCTTTAGTATGTCATGGATTAACCCGATCCTTTTTCTTTTTGAGTCCGTGTATTTCTAAATCTCCTTAACTTGAAACCATTCAATGACCAACAGTTATGTGCTATAGACTGTGCTAAGATGGAGGACATGCTGGAGACAGGGCCTCTGCCTTAGTAGACTTGAGTCTAGATGGGTCAGACAAGTAAACCAGTGATACAATGCAGGAAGTGCTTGGCTGAAGAAAGTAAAGGTTTATATGGAAGGAACTCCAAACTTAGGTAAGTGAGAACATTCCTTGTGAGGTGTTACATAAGTGTGTGTGAGAGACACTGCACCAGCCCCGCGGATGGGTCAGTGTCAGCCAGGCAAGAGAAGCCAAGTGGAAAAGAAGGACATCCTGTTTAGGAAAGGGCTAGTGTTGAGGTGTGAGGTTCAGTAAAGCAGACACCATTGGACAGAGGCCAGACTTCAGAGATACTGGGGTTGGATTTGGAAGGATCTTGCAAGCCAAATTTGGGGACTTAAACTGCCATTGGTGTGGAGATTTTGAAGAGTTTTTAGTGTTATATAGCAGTGTTTGGTACTTGATAGACTTCTTAGATATATAATTTCTGTCTTTTTTTCACCATAGTTATTCTAGTCCCTAACGTTTCTAGGAATTTCAGTCTATTCGGGCAGCTTTTTTCTTTTCTTATTAATTTAATTAGTAAAAAGACTGATAAAGATGATTAGATCCATTTGTACCACCAGTGGTTGAAGCCGGCAGTAACCAGATTAGGCCACCTCTTTGCTCAAGACCTTGTGGGACTTCAACCTCCGAATAGCCTGCCCCGCTTTTTGTGGTGCTGGCGTTCAAACCCAGAGCCTTATGCACAGAAGCCAAGAGCTGTACTACCGAGCCCCGAAAAGCTGTGGCTTGTAGTGGCCTACACTACACAGCTGGCCTGTTCTCACCTCCTTCTGCACCACCCGGCTCTGAGATTTGTATTCCAGCCATTTGCTGCCCCCATCGACTCTGCTTCGATCACACTGGCTTATAATGTTCTTCCTTATTAACACCAAACAAATTTTACCTCAGAACCTTTGTGTTTGCTGCCCCCCTTCTGCCTGAAATTCTTCTGTACCCACACTGCTTCCTACCTCACTTACTCAGATCTCTGAAGTATTTAATTCCCTTCAATGTATTACTTTCCTCTTTCCTTTTTAATACTTTAAACAGATTTATTGATACTTAATTTGATGTGTTTTGACTATATATTGAGTCATGAAGCCATTATCAGAACCAAAATACCGAAATATCCATCTTGCCTTAACACTCAACTGCATGCCATTACTAGACAACCACTAATCTGCTTTTTGACACTGTAGATTAATTTTCAAGAATTTCACATAATGGGATCATGTAGTATGTTATGGTTTTGTTAGGCTTCTTTCACTCTGTAACTGTTTGGTATTTATTCATATTGTACTTATTGGTAATTCTTTGTTGCTAACTGATATTCAGTTATCTGACCATACCAGAATTTATCCCTTCATCTATGGATGGCCATTTGGGTTTTTTGTTGGGGCTCTTAGAGGTAAAGTGCTCTGAACATCCAGGTAGAAGTCTCTGCAGCTATGTGCTTTCATTTTTCTTGACAGAATACCTAGGAATGGATCATACATTATTTAACTGTTTTCCAAAGTAGTTCTACCATTTTACATCCCCACCAGCAGTATATGAGTTCTGTTTTTCCCATCTTCTTGCCAATACTTTCATTAATCTTCCATTTTAGCTTTTTTATTAGTTGTGTCACAATAGCTTATGATTCTGATTTGCATATTCCTAAGGACTAATGATACTGTCTTCTCATGTGCATGTTTGCCATCTGTGTATCTTTTCTGAGGTTTCTGTTTAATCTTTTGATCAGTTTTAAACTGGGTTCTTTATTTTCTAGTAAGGTGCCAAGAGATCTTTATACAGCCTAGATTCATTTCCTCTATTAAATACATGATTTGTATATATTTTCCTCCACTCTGCCTTTCCATTCTCCTTTTTTAAAGAGAGAAAAATATGAAATTTTGCTGAAATTTATTTTATCAAGTTTTTCTCTGATGGATCTTTTTGTATTGTATGTAAGAATTCTTTACCTAACCCAAGGTTACAAAGATTATCTCCTATGCTTGCTTCTAGAAGTTCTGTATTTTTAGATTTTTCATTTATTTTTGTGGTTCAATTTAATTTTTGAATATGATTTAAAGTATGAATTGAAATTTTGTATGTTTTTTCTTTTTGAACAGATACCTGTTTTTTCAAGACTAACTATACTGAATTATCTTTTTACTGTAGTTCTGCAATAAGTGTCGAAAACAGATAGTGCTAGCCGGGCCTGGTGGTGCACGCCTATAATCCCAGAACTCGGGAGGCTGAGACAGGAGGATCGTTGTGAGTTCGACACCAGCCTGGGCTACAAAGTGAGCTCAAGGCCAGTCTGAATGGCATAGTGAGACCCTGTCTCATAAAGACAAGGGCTGGGGATTTAGCTCAGTGGCCTAAGCGCCTGCCTGGCAAACACGAGGTTGTGAGTTCTATCCCCAGTACTGCAAAAAAAAAAAAAAAAAGAAAAGAAAAAGAAAACAGGTAGTGTTAATTTTCCAGCTTTGTTTTCCCTTTGTCAGATTGTTTCAGCACTGTAGGTCCTTTGTATTTCCATGTGAATTTTAGGATTAATTTGTGAATTTGAAAAAAATTTTGTGGATTTCTACGTAAAAGCCTACTATTTTTTATTGGAACGGCCTTGAATCAATCTATCAGTTTGGGGAGAATTGTCATGATATTAGTCTGTCAGCATGTGACCTTAAAATTTGTCAGCATCAGGGATCTAGCCCAGTGGCCTAAGCGCCTGCCTGGCAAGCGCAACGTTGTGAGTTCAATCCCTGGTGCCACAAAAAAAAAAAAAAAAAAAAAAAAAAATTGTCAGCATCTTCCCTTAAAATTTGTCAGCAGTGTTTTCAGTGTACAGGTCTTCCATGGCTTTTGTCGAATTTATCTTATAAATATTTTACATTTTTGTTGTTGAAAAGTTTTAAATTTTATTGTCTAGTTGTTAGTTGCTAGTATATACACATAATTTATTTTTGTGTATTGATATTTTATCAAAAATGTAACGTTATTAATACCACTTATTATACTTAGTAGGCTTTTTTTTAGATTCCAGTAAATTTTCTGCATAGAAATCATATTGTCACTTTTCTGATTGAAGCACTCCCCTTATCCCTTCTGCATCTTCTGCCTCAACAAAAACCTCCAATAACAATGTTAAGTAAAAACAGTGAGAGTGGACATCTTTGGTCTTTTTTCCTAATATTAGGAGAAAGGTTATCAGTCTTTCTTATATAAGATGTTAGTTTGTAGAGTTGTAGAGATCCTTTGTTAGGTATGATATTCCTAGTTTGCTGAGAATTTTTGTCGTGAAAGAATGAATTTTATGAAATGACTTTTTCCTTACCTATTGGGGGTCATGGGTTTCTGCTTTTAGTTATTGAATCGCATTGTTTGATTTTCAAATTTTAACTTTGCATACCTAGGATAAAGTTCATTTGGTATGTTTTTTTATGTATTAGATTTGATTAGCTAAAATTTTATTAAGAATATTTGCATGTATTTTCATGAGACATATTGGCCTCAAGTTTTCTTTTCTCATAATGTCTTTGGTTTTGCTTTTTTTTTTTTTGGTCTTTTTGAGATAGGGTCTCACTATGCAGTTCTTCCGCTCACTTTATAGTTGAGGCTGGTCTCAAACTTGCAATGATCCTCCTGCCTCAGCCTCCCAAGTGCTGGGATAACAGGCATGCACCACCATGCCCAACTGGTTTTGCTTTTAAGGTGTCGTACTAGCCTTATAGTAAGTTGAGAAGAATTTTCCCTTCTTGAATTGTTTGGAAAAATTGGCATAAAGTTGGTAGTACCTTTTGTAAAATACTTGGTATAATTCGCCAGTGAAGCAATTTGGGCTTGGCATTTTTGAATTAGAAAGTTTTAATTAAAACTGTAATGACTTTATTAATTATAAGTGTACTTAGCTTTATCTATTTCTTTTTGGACAAATGCTTATTTCTTTCAAGAGATTTATTCATTTTATCTGTGTCGTTGAATAATTTGTTAGCCATTAATATGTCTAGAATCAGTAGCGATATTATGTCTCTCATTTCTGATATTGGTAATTTCTATCTTTCTCCTTATTAATTGGACTGGTTTTTATCTCTTTATTGATTTTTTTCTAGGAGCCAGCTTTTCGTTGTATTGATTTTCTTATGCCCACATGCTCTTCTGTTTCTTTCTGACAGATCTTTATTATTTCTTCTTGCTTAAGTTTCATCTGCTCTCCTTTCTTCACTCTATTAAGATGGGAACTGCAGCTCCGCTGATTCAAGGTCTTCTTAAAATGGGTGTTTCTTTCCTTGTAAGTGCTCTCAAGTGGCCTTCCACAGATTTTAATATGTTCTGTTCTCATTTTCAGTGAGTCAAACTACGTTCTGATTTTGATTTCTTTTTTGGCCCAAGAGTCACTTAGAAATGTGTAATTTAATTTTTGATACTTGGTCCTAGTTATTTTTCTATTATTACTTTTCATTAATTTCATCATTATAACACCATATTTATTAGAGGGTAAATTCTTTTGTATTTATTGACATTTATTTTATGGCCCAGAATATGGTCTATATAGGTATTTTGTAAATGTCAATTAGATGAAGTTGGTTGGTAATGTTGTCTTACATGACCTAGCTTATTTTCTACCTATAATATTAATTATTGAGAAAGAGTTACAGGTAGACATTTGCCTTATTCATTTTTATCCATTTTGATGCTACATTTTTAAGGCACATGTTTTCAGGACTTGTAAGTCTTTCCGATGAATTTCATCTTCCTTTGTCATTGCTTCATTATCCCTGGTTGTATTTGCTTCGAAATCTACTTTGGTATTAAACACTCGTACCTGCTTTCTTTGAATTAGTATTGGAGTGGTATATTTTTTCATTCTTTTACTCTTATTTTTGTGTTTAAATTACCTTACATGTAGGTATGATACAGTTGAGTCTTGATTTTTTTTTTCTTATCCAGCCTGTCAGTCTGTCTTTAAATAGGCTTTTTTTGACATTACGGATAGCATAATTAGGATACGACTAAGTAAATCATCTCAATTTTTCTCCCCATCTGGTTTCTGTTCTCTTTTTTTCTGCCTTAGTTGATTTTTCTGTTTCTAAAGAGTCAGCTTTACTGTGACATAATTCACATATCATACAATGCACATTTCAGTGTGTATCATTTCAGTGGTTTATGGTATATTCACAGAGTTGTGCAGCCATCAGCACAATCTGAGTCTAGAATATTTCACCATCTGAAAAAGAAACGATCCTTATTTGCCATTCATTTCCCCCTAGATGCCCACCCCTAGGCAACAGCTAGTTTACTTTCTGTCTTAATGATTTTGCTTATTCTGGACATTTAAGGTAAATGGAATCATATGATATATGGGGTTTTGTTTCTTTCACTTGGCATAATACATTCGTGATTTGTCCATGTAGTATGTATTAGTGCCTTCAAAGTGATGTTATGCCATTTAATGTATAAAAACCCTGAAGTAGGCTTTTTTTTAAATAGTCTACTTCTATTTCTTCTATCTTGACTGTGTTACTATTGCAGATTTTACTTATACATTTTATACAATATATGGAATTTATGTTTAAAAAAACAGTTGCATTTAAAGTTATTTAAATAATATTGAAAAAAGTATTTACTTGGTTATGGTTTTTGGTATAGTATTGTAATTATTCCTATGTGTAGATCTATATTTCCAGTAGGCATCAGTTTCCTTCACCTGAAGAACTGCCATTAACGTTTCTAAAATATACATCTTCTGGTGATAAACGCTTTCAGCTTTTCTGTATCTGAAAAAATGTTTATTTTGCCATTTTTTTTTCTGGTTGTACAGTTTTAGGTTGACACATCTTTTTCTTTTGGTACTTTAAAACTTGGCATGAGTAATGTACAATTTCATGACAAGGAGCATAAATTTTGATCTGGGTGTATTTCATCCAGTCTTACTTACAGGTGTTTCTGCACAGTCATCATCTCCACATAATTTCCAAGGAAATGTTTGCTATTGTTATTTTTAGCATGTCTTTTTTTTTTTCCCCCAGCAACTTTTGGAGTTTTTCCTTTATCAAATTGTTTGACCAAAAAAGTCATTTTGTCTTGCTCAAATTGTAACTGAACCATGCCTTGGTATAGATTTCTTCATATTTCATATGCTTAGAATTTGTTGAGCTTCTTGCTTGTGTGGCTTCATGGTTTTATCTAAGTAGGAAAATTTTTGGTTGAATTTTTCCCCTATTTTTATACCATGCTCCTTTCTTTCCTCTTTAACTTCAGTTACATTCATATTTGGTATTTTGAAGTTGTCCTGTAACTTCTCGAGTCTCTGAGTTTTTGTTTTTTTAATTTTTTTTATTGTGTTTCTTTTTGTGTCAGCTTGGCTATTGCTATGTCTTGAAGTTCTGTAATTTTTCATTGATTGTTTAGTCTATTTTTAATCCTTTCAAGGTATTTTTCATCTTAGTCATTGTAATTTTCATCTCTAGAAGTTTACTTTGGGTCTTTTTTATCTTTTCATGTCTCACCTTAAATTTTTGAGCATATTAAATAAGAATATAATTTTTTAATTTTTTTTTTACTAATTCTAGCATCTGTGTCATTTTTTGCATCAATTTTGATTAATCTCCTTTCCTCTTCATTATGGTTCCTATTTTTTCCTCTGTATTTGTGATAATCTTTGATTGGATTCCAGACATTATGAATTTTACTTTATTGGGTGATGGACATATTTGTGTTTGTAGAAATACTCTTGAGCTTTGTGTTGAGATTCAGTTTAATAAGTTGGAACAGTTCTACCTTTTTGGGATTTTAATATTTTCTAGGCAGGACCAGAGCAGTGTTTAGTCTTGAACTAAATATTCCCTGGTGTTAAGATAGAACCTTTTGAATACTCTACCCAGTTTCTTTTGAAGCATAAGGCTTTTTCACTTCAGTCCCTATGTGAATGCCAAGTAGTGTTTCCAACAGTCCTTTTCCTACAGTCCTCAGCCCTGGGTATTTTCCATGTGCATTTGCATATCAGTACTGTGTTGAGTACTTGAGAAGAGTACTTCTGTGGATCTGCACATCGCTGCACAGCAGGTCATTCTTCTGTGGTACTTTGTCCTGTTAGCCTGAGTTACCTGTTTTTCTCTAGCTTTGAGCTTTATCTCCTTAATTCAGAGCACCTGGCAGATGTAGCCTCCGCTCCTCTCCGTGCACTGCAGCCTGGAAACTGTCAAGGCGGTAAGCTGCGGAAACCAGAGAGCCCACCTCATTTGTTTTCCATTTCTCAGGGGCTGCTGTCCTTCATCGCGTCTGTCCAGTGTCTTCCTTGCTACACTTGTTTCAAATACTTTGTGTAGTTTTTTGTTGTTTCAGTTAGAGAGTAAATCTGTCTTGACCTGAACAGTGCTTTCAGTTTTCTCAGCTTCGCAGTTGTCTCCATATGACAGATTATTTAGTAGTTATTTACTGTCATACTACCACTTCCCAGTGTAAATTATTTAAAGGCATCACTTTGTTTTTATTCTCAGTCACCTAGTGTGGAACGTAATACATTGCCAGCAAATATTAGTGAATAAAAAATATGAGTAAAGCCATCAGTTACTTCTGAGATTTGAATAGAAATCACAAGAATAGAGAGAAAAGGAACTTCTTAAAAATTATCATGAAGAAATAATGTTAAGACCTTTAACTGAATCGATAAATGGAATGAAAGATGCTTGGTATCATTCAGGTTTCTAGTTGGAACTGTTCTCACTCATTACACTCTACCTAGATGATCTCATTTATTCATGGCTTCAGAAATCCCAAATCTCTCTTCGTAGACTGAATCTCTTTGCTGAAAATTGGATGTGTACTTAGACGACTCTACTTATTTTTGTAATATATATTCAACATAACCATAACAAAGCCCAAAAAAGTCATAGTTTTTTTTCTAACCAAAACGTATTTCTTGTTTCTGTGCTATCATCTGGCTAGAATGCCAAATACCATATTTGTTATTTAAGCCTCCCTTCTTCCCTCCCCCATGTAATAAATTTGTTGCTCTTCCTTCCTGAAAAGCACCTGAATCGATCCACTTCTTCCTAACGCCTTATCTTGGCTTAGACCATTTTCATTGCTTTCTTCATCACGGCAGGATTTTCTATGGTATCTTCTTGCTTTCTTATTATTTGACACTAATCAGAGAGATTTTGTATTCAAAAAAAATAGAAGAAACAAACTGAGGCTTAAGAGTGCTGGCATGATTCACACAGGATGACTGAGCTGGCGTGGCTGGGGCTGGGGGACAAGTGACATGGGACAGGAGTCTGTGCTTGGTTCTCCTGCTGCTGCAGTTTGATCTTTTCAGTTTTCATCTCCTGCAGTCTAAAAGTATTTGTGTTAACATTTTCAAGAGTAAGAGAGAAAGAGAGAGACTACATGCACATAGCTTCTATTATAGTATATTGTTACAATTATTGTTTTATTGTTGTTAATGTCTTACTGTGCCTAATTAACAAATTGAACTTTTCTCCTAAGTATACATATATAAGAAAAATAGTATGTATGTAGGACCCAGTACTGTCTGTGTTTTCAGTTATCCTCTGGGGGGGTTTGGAATGTATCCCCTGTGAATATAGGGAAACTACTCTACCACATTGCCATCACTATTATTGTGTACTTAAGTAGTTTGCAAAACATTTTCATTTGATTTCCTTGAATAATTTTTTCCCCACTTTGGTCTTTTTTGAGACAGGGTCTCGCCATGCGGTTCAAGCTGACCTTGAACTCACTTTGTAGCCCAGGTTGGCCTCAAACTCACAGCAGTACCCCTGCCTCAGCCTCCCAAGTGCTGTGATTACAGGCATATGCCACCATGCCCGGCTTTAAATAACTTCTTGAAGTAGGGATTATATACATCCTTACTTGTCAGATGAGAAAAATGAAACGCAAGAAAAGTTAGGTAACTTCTTGACCCCCTAGGTCAAGAAGGCTGTTAAGTGGAGAAGTTAGTATTAGAAATTGGCTTCTGGCTCCCAGAATCCATACTTACAGCCCTATTATACCACCTTAGAATTTGCTAATGCTTTCACATACACAGTTACAACCTTTTAAGGCTTGATTGTGATTTAGTTTATTCCTAGCAGTGTGATTCAACTTGGTTGAGTTACTTAAACTTTCAGTACTTCAATTTTTTATCTGTAAAATGGAAATATTTACTGTAGAGTTTACAGATGGCTTAGTACAATGTCTGACACTTGGTAAAATCTTAGTTATGAAGATGTGTTGAGTTAACTATTGTTAACTATTAGCTAGGCTTTTTATTCTCCATTTTCTGAAGCGCTGTCTTATAAAATAATTATTAGCCTCTGCTCATTATTGTATATTCTACTTCCCTAAGCATTCTGTATTTATTTTTTTTTTCCTGTCTGCTTTAGCTATTTGTTCTGTTTGAGTTGTTCCTGTTTCTCTGCTATCCAAATCTGTTTTCTTAAAGCTTCTACATTCTCTGAAGTAGAGTTCACCAAAAAAAATGTGTACACACTTCAGGAAGAGAAAAACTTGTATTAATATTTTAATACTAAATTTGAGATATCATGAGATTAATACAAGTTACCTTTGGCTCTACAATTGGAAGAGGTGCTCAGAGTGGTGGCCATGAGCTTCCAGACATTTATTAGTGTGCTCTTTAGGTAACCTTGGTCAAAGTGTCCATTGAGGTTGCTGCACATGCATTTTCAATTTCTTCTCTAAGGGCCAGCAATGTAGTAGGTTTTCTGCGATATTCACCATCCTCTAGGGCTCCCCATACGTAAAAATGTTAAAATATTTATACACGCTCTTTTTGTTGAAGTGTGTACATTTTTTTTTGATGACTGTATTTCTAGTTATCTTAGCCTGTGCTGTTCTTTTCGTTTCTGAACTGTTGTAAAATTTATCTTTTATTCTGTAATTATACTTTAGTCATTTCTAAATCTTAGATGTTTTTCAGTTTTTATGATGTTGAACATTTGTTCTATAAATGTTTATAATTACTTGGATATAATTTATTTGTCATACATT
>RJWT010002646.1:0-39877 GCA_004365215.1 Cuniculus paca | reverse complement strand
TTGGTAAGGTTCTAATTACATTTTTTATTTTATTAACTGAAATTGGATTATCCAGTAGTTTTACATCTTCTTGGTCCAGTTTTGGTAATTGATATGTTTCTAGAAATCTGTCCATTTCTTCGGTGTTATCGAACCTATGAGAGTAAAGATTTTCAAAATAGGTATTGATGATCTTCTGTATTTCCACAGGGTCTGTAGTGATTTCTCCCTTTTCATTCCTTATTGCATGGATTTGAGTTTTCTCTTTCCTTTTCGTAATAAGGTTGGCTAGCGGCTTATCAATTTTATTTATTCTTTCAAAGAACCAGCTCTTTGATTCGTTGATTCTTTGTATTGTTTTCTTAGTCTCAATTGCATTAATTTCTGCTCTGATCTTTACAATTTTTTCCCTTCCTTTGGCTTTGGGTTGGGCTTGTTCTTCTTTTTCTAGATGTTTCAGGTGTAACATCATATTATTTGTGTTTATTCCATTTTCTGGATATGGGAATTCACTGCAATAAATTTCCCTCTGAGGACTACTTTCATTGCTTCCCACAGATAACAGAAAGTTGTATTTGTATTTTCATTTGCTTGTAGATATTGTTTAATTTCTTCTTTAATTTCCTCTGTGACCCACGAATTGTTCAGGAGTGTGCTATTTAATTTCCAGGCATTTATGGAGTTTTTGCAGTTTCTTTTGTCATTAATTTCCAGTTTGATGGCACTATGATCAAATAGTATGCATAGGATAATTTTGATTCCTTTACTTTTATTTAAGCATGTTCTATGGGCCAATACATGGTCTATTCTAGAGAATGTACCATGTGAAACTAAGAAGAATGTATAGTCTGATGTTGTTGGGTGGAAAACTTTAGACGTCTACCAGGTCCATTTGTTCACAGTTTTGATTCAGTTCTGTTATTTCTTTGCTGATTTTCTGTCTAGTTGATCTGTCTCTTTGAGTCAAGGGTGTGTTAAGGTCTCCTGTTATAATTGCGTTATGGCTTATTTGATTTTTCATTTCTATTAATATTTGTTTTATATAGTTGGGTGCTCCCATATTTGGTGCATATATATTTAAGATGGTTATTTCTTCCTCTTGGAGTTTTCCCATAATCAGTATGTAGTGACCTTCTTTATCTCTTTTGACCATTATTTGTTTGAAGTTCACATCATCTGCAAACAGAATAACTACCCCTGCTTTTTTCTGGGTTCCTGTTGCATGGAGTATTGTTTTCCATCCTTTGACTTTCAGTCTATGAATTTCCTTTTGGGTTAGATGGGTTTCTTGTAGACAGCATATGGTAGGATGTTGTTTCTTGATCCATTCTGCCAGTCTGTTCCTTTTGATTGGTGAATTGAGACCATTTACATTAATGGTTATAACTGATTTATACTGGCTTGTTTTAGTCACATTATCTTTCTGCAGTGGTTTCTTTACCTTTTCCCTCTGCTTAATTGTTTGCCCTGCTTGGTGTTCTTCTTCTGTTGATGTTTTTGACATCATAGCTATTTTCATGTTTATCTAGAGTATCTTTCAGTATTCTTTGCAGGGTTGGTTTGGTGGTCATGAAGTTCTTCAGCTGTTCTTTGTCATGGAAGCATCTTATTTCTCCATCCATTTTGAAGGATAGTTTTGAAGGGTACATCAGTCTGGGTTGGAAGTTGTTTTCCTTTAGGACTTGAAATACTTCACTCCATGCTCTTCTTGACTTCATTGTTTGTGTTGAGAAGTCTACTGTACTTCTGATGGGCTTTCCTTTATAGGTGATTTGCTTCTTTTCTCTCACAGCTTTTAATAGTCTGTTCTTGTGTTCAATTTCTGGAATGCTGATAATTATATGTCTGGGTGTTGATTTATTTTGGTTATGGCTATTTGGAGTTCTATATGCTTCACTTATCTGTGTGTCAGTTTCCTTTCCCATGTTTGGGAAATTTTGAGCCATAACTTCTTTAAATAGTGATTTTATATCATTTGTGTTTTCTCCTTCTTTTTCCTTTACACCTATTAGTCTTATATTGTTTTTCTTTGCATCATCTTGCAACTGCTGAATTGCTATTTCCTGATTCCTTGTTATTTTTAAAAGATGTTTCCTTTCTTTCTCACTAGCTGCAATCATGTCTTCGAGGTCTGAAATTCTATTTTCACATTCATTGAGGCAGCTTTGCCAGCTTTCGATGGCCTTCTTGATTTCCTGGATATCTCTTTGAATCTGTTTCATGCATTCTAATTCTTTGTTGTATTCTTCATTCAAGGTTTCCATCCTTTTGCAGTGTTCCTCTATTTGTCCAACTATATCTTCTTTAGATGTGCTTAGCATTTCTTTCATTACATTTATCATCTCTTGTTTTACCTGGGAAATCATTTCTAACCTCAGTTCCTTTAAAGTTTCACGGAGTTGTTTCTTTACTTCAGTTGCTATCATTTCAGAAGTTTGAGGTGTGTGGCTCATATTTTCTTCTATGTCCATGTCTCTTTAGCTTGTTTGGGAAGGACTGGAGGTGCAATATTGCATTTTGCTCTTTCATTTTGTCATTTTCCTATGTTCCACTGTGGGAGGTGAATCCAATGTGCACAGTTGAGGTGCCAAAGCTAGGTGAAACTTACAATGCACACCTTCAGCTCCAGCCAAGACTACCACTGTGGGTGTTCTGTTGCTGGGTGGTGTCTGGGCAGAGCCCAGGCAGGATGCCGGGGAAGTTCCAATCTTCCCAAGCTGATGGGAGAGGGGCACAAACTCCTACCAGTCTGTTGGCAAGGTCCCAAACTGCATAGCCAGGTAGAATTGGCTGTGTGTGTCCCTAACTCAAACCAGGCCCAGAGAAGTAGCTGCCAGGCCACTCCGGGTGAGCGGGTGGGCCCCAGGCAGGACCCCAGATATGCCCCGAATGTCCCGGGCCAATGGCGGATGGACACAAACCCCCACTGGGCTCCTGACAAAGTCCCAAGCTGCACAGCTAAGTGGAGTCCGCTGCGCTCGCCCCCAACCCAAGCTTGGCCCAGAGCAGCTGCTGCTGGGCTGCCCCTGGCGAATGGGCGGGGCGCAGGCAAGACTCCAGGAATGCCCAGAATGTCCATGGCTGATGGGGCATGGGTGCGGATTTCTATGGGTCTGGTCGCCCGGTCCCAAGCTGAACAGCTAGGGTGATCTTTAATTTCATTTATATTTAGCCAAGACCAAATCAAGAATTTGGGTTTCTAATTTTTATTTCTGCAATTATTTGATGTATACATATGAGATATTTGTTGTGTACATATTTTTTGTTTGAGTGTATATATAGAGAGCAATGCATGTATATGGGTACGTGCATATCTATCTTTTTACAAGCACGTTTACATATTGTCTCATGCAGTTGGCCCAATCCTATGAAAAAACAAGTTGTCTGTTGTTATCTAGCTTCATCAACATAACCCAACTAATGAACTATCAAAATAAGAGTTGCATCATCTATGTCAGAGTTCAGTTCCCTATTCCCTAAACTACATGTCTTCACATAGAAACCCTGAAATATGGCTGAAGGGCTTGACAGAAAGCAGTGAACAGGAAGAGATGAGGCAACATCTGTTCCTCTCTCTTGGTAGCACTTAGAAGCTGTGGTTGTTGGTGGCTGCACCTGTGTGTACTTGGTGCTCCTCAGACAGGAAGGGTGTTTCTCAACCTCTTGTGCCAGTTGCTAATCAGAATCTTTGTTCATCCAGAAATTGAGTTCTACTTTTTTTTTAGTCCTCTTGAAGATCAGAAAGCTATTGAGTATTAAGTTGTTTTACTTATCAAGTGCTCTTATATGGTAACTATAATTAATTTGGACAAAATGGGTTCATTAAGATAAGAAATTAGAAACTAGTCATCCCACTGTCCAAGTATTTCTATCACTAAAATTTTGTTACATATCCCTTCTTTCTTTGTAAACATTTTACAATGAAATTATACTCTATATTCTCTTTAATGATGTATTTTTCCATCTAGAACTACAATAATATCACAAATATATTTCCAGGTCATTAAATATTCTACAAAAATTTTAAGTGACTATCTCATTGCATAACATCAGTTTACTTTATATCTCTATTAGTCTTTACATTCCTCAGACAAAGTATCTGATGCGCACGATTTAAAGGAGAAAAAGTTTATTTCAGTTCATGATTTCAGAGATTTCAGTTCATGGTCTACTGGTTTCAAGGCAGAAGAGAGCTGTTCACCTCAAAGCAGCCAGGAAGCAGAGAGAAAAAGGGAAAGAGACCAAGAAAAGATACACTCTTCAAAGTCAAATCCCCCATGACCTACTTCTTCCAACTAGGCTCCACATCATAATAACCCATTCAGCTATTAATTAATCATAGCTGATAATGGTTAATTGGTCAGCACCCCAAATACATGAGTCTTTGGGTGGTGGGGGTGATGGTTAAACTTGAGTGTCTGTTTGATTGGCTTAAGAAATGAGTAAAGCACATATCTAAGTGTCTGAGTGGGTCATGGGGGTATACCCTGGATACTATATCTATTCCCTGACCCCTTCCTCTCTGGTATTCTTCCTCTGTGTTCTGTTTTCCAGCTGCCATGAAGTCAGCAGCTCTGTCCCACCATACCTTTCCACCATAAGGTTTCTGCTTTGGAGTTAGCTGCCTCTCCAACGGGAGCTAAAATAAACTTCTTTTTAAATTGCAGGCCTCAGGTACTTTGTTTTAGCAACAGGAAAGCTGACTAAGGCAGGGGACTCTGTAATTAAATGATAACATTGTCCTAGGTTGGACTTTTAAATTAATTCTGTTCTACACTATTATAGCAATGATATCTTTATTTCATTTCCTGTCTCTTGAAAAACCTAACCTTAACCTCACATATAGCACCTGAAAGAGGTAACCCTACCAATCATACCACACTTCTTCTAGTGTGATAAACAGCTAATTTGATGAGACCAGTCAATGTATCGGTACTCAACAAGCAATCAATCTAAATCAGTCAAGAATCTTAACAGAGATCCAGAAATGCAGTAGATAAAAGGTATTTCAAATGAAAGATGTTTGTCACCTAATACTGAAATTCAAAAGAAACTTGACTACAATTTACATTGTGATAAAGATTGAGGCCGAATCTTTTTTGTGTACATTTGTTATTATTTCTTTGAAATGTCTCTTAGATTTGGGACTGTTAGCTTAGTTTTATAAACTTTCTAAGCTTTTTGATGCACAACCCATTGCCTAATTACTCCCTAGAAGCATTGAACCAATTTATTCTCCTTCAAACCACCAATGAAAGTTAATTTATTTTACCAGTTTGGTTTTCAAAATGATATTTCATTGTCCTAAATTGTGTATTTGTGATTTTTAAGTGAGCTTTAATATTTTCTGTGGAGATTGGCCATTTGTATTTCTTCTTTAGGTAATTGCATATTATATCATTTGCCCATCTCTTTCTGTTGGAGAATTCATATTTTTCTCATTGATTTAAAATAATTCCTAATATGTTTCACATTTTAATCTTAATTTAGGACCTTATTTATTGTGAACTGGTGAGAATTAGACAGAAAGGCAGGAAATGATGGGCCAAGGGCTTCAGAGAATGTCTGCAGCCTAAAGTCAGTTGAATTAGGATATATTATGCCTCCTGACTCATCTCCTTTTTCCTAGAGCAGCATCTCTGATAGAAATACAAGGATCCCCGGGAAACCATTCATAGAGACTTCATTCATTCATTCATGGGTACACAGGCATAGATACTTCAAAGGAAATTAACTTACAGATTTTCAAATTTCATCTAATGTCTTTCTAAAATTGACTACCTGAGAAATCCTCCTACTTTTGTTCCAAATAGCAGTTCTCCTATAATCTTACTATAGCGATTTGTACTGCCATGTCAAGTACTGTGGAACTTCCACCAAAAAGAGGATAATTTGAAATATTTATTTGAAATATTGCTAAAGATATTGAGAAAATGAATGACGGATGCATGAGTAGCAGGTCCCTCTGCAAGTCAAGTGGCTACCAAATCTTTGTAAATTGTAATGGTTTCAATTTTGTTGACAGTTGATAGGTTAGAAATTTTATTATCGATCACTATGTGTGAATAATTCAATGGGAATTGAGTGATTTTACTCTTGCTGCCTTCATTCCTACTTACGTGAATAAGATTTCTCTATTTTTTATTGAAATGCATTTTATTAAATGTTGAATATTTTATTTTTAATAATTATCTATCAAAAGCTTGCTTCATTTGCATTGTTTTGATCAGTTATATCTTATATTTATCAGGATGGTGAAAACTACTTTACACTAATCAACAATCCTAAAAGTTCAATGGCTTGACACAGTGAAAATTTATTGCCCATTTACATCACAGCCTGATGTGTATGAGAGGTCCTTCCAAAGCTTTTCTAGGTAACTGTGATTACATCTTGCATCTCTGCCATCTAAGAGTACCTAATAGCATCCAACCAGGAAGTTGGGAATAGAAGAAAGGGAAGCAAGGAAAGAAAAAGATGTAGAACTCAATACACTCTTTAGTGCCTAGGACGTGAAACAAAATGTATCTTTTCTACTTATAGTCCTAGTGGAAAACTGAGAAATGTAAACTCCCTGGACCTGCCGGAAAAGAAAAGGGTGTGGTAACACAAAGTATTGTGTCTGTCACAGATAGAACTGATAACATTTACAATGAGAACTCAATTCAGATGAATAGTCTTCCAACAGAGACTTACTACCATAAGAAAGAAAAACATCTGATTTCACCTTAATCATTGGAAAAAATATGCTAAGGCAAATAATTAGATTCTCTTAAATTCAAAAGTACTTTTCATTAGGATTAAATCCTGTAAAAGAATATAAATACAAATTCAAGGTGAGAAAGAAGTAACATAAAATTTCCAGCATTTACTTAGTGGATGATAGTGTCAAAGTGGACTATTTGTTTCTTTATTTATTTTGTTGTACTGTGGCTTGAACCCAAGGCCTTCACAATGAGCTACATCTCCAGCCCCCTCTCCATGGTTTGTTTAAAAATAGAGTTTGACTAAACTGTCCAGACTGGGCTGGAACTTGTAATCTTCCTGCCTCAGCCTCCAAGAATGCTGGGATTGCAAGTATGTACCACCACCCTTGGCTAAATTGTTATACTGTTTATATTACAGTAGACATATTATAACAAGATGGGTAACATTACTTTTAAAAACCAATATTTACAACAGACCATAAATATTTTCCTTTACAACTATTTAATATTTGAATGAAATTTTTTACATTACAACATAAAACTGAAGGATAATACACACTTTTTCAAACTTCTTTCAGGGGCTAATTGAAAAAAATGTTGAATACTAGTCTTTAGGAAAATAGCTTCCGAGTTTGATTTATTATTAAAAAACTAACAAGACAGAGAAAAATCAATTGTTAGCAGACAGCTTCTCTCATACTGAATTTACATCTCCATGGGCTACAAACCAGTCCTTTAGTAGCTCAGTTTCCCAGGAAGCCTGGGGATGGAGGGTTCCAGGTACAGAAATGTTCCATTTCTTGGTAGAGTTCATATACCAAGGTCACAACCAGACTCACCGTCAGCCGTACATTGTTTAGTTTTGCATTCAATCTACCTTAGGGCTTTAAGCCTTCAGCACTGAAGTCAGTGAATTCTTATTGCCTTGCTCATCAGCTGGTCATACTGAATCACTCTCCCAGCTAAATAAACAACTTACCTCTTTCCAGAAGAATCTAAAGCACCCTATCTTTTTGACTGCCAAAGATAGCAGTTTCAGACAGGGGTCTAGCGCTCCTTCCTAAAAAGGCCCATTGACCTTTATTGCAGTGAAAAAGCTTATGAGAACAGTAAGTGACTAACCTTACTGTCCTATAAAATAGAGCTCCCTGTAGCCTCTCCTGTCTCAGCTCCACTGAGAGTCCCGTAATAGCTTTCCTCATAAAAGCCTCCGTGCTGTTTCCCAGGTGTGAACTTTTACAGAAGTACAACTAGGGAGTTCCCGAAACTGCTTGAAGAAAAGATAGTCCAAGAATAATGCCAACTATTTAGCAGGTGTTTCTTGGCCAGAATTTGAGATCACTTTATTTCTGCTTTGGCTCTTTTGAAACTGGTGTAATTAGCAACCAGCAATATGCTAGAAACATAGGAGAAGAAGTTTAAGGTAAAAGTCCGCAGAGATCACCATGTGATTTAGGGATCAAAAAACAAATGCTACTCTCTGAACCAATACAGTTAACAGTCACAAATAAGAAACATTCCTCAGGCTTCAAAAATTGTTTCCTTCTTAATGAGCCCATAATATACATTTAATACCATTTGCAAGGTGAAGTAGATAGGTGCTGCAGTACTAAGAAGAAAGACAATGATCAACTAAAAAGGCAAAAACTCAGAGGTCCTTTCCTGACCAACAGTCACTTCTTAAGTATTCTATTTTACCTTCATCATGGAATTTTCACTATTAGACATTTTTCTCCTTCTTTTCTTTTCTATTTTTGTGTCTCCTCTCAAGAACAAAAGTTCCATGAGCATTGAAATTTTGCCCACTTTGCCCACTATGGTAGCCCCAGAATTCTAAACAGTCCTTTTTGTTGTAAATTTTCAACAAAGTTGTCGAGTGAATAAATATATTCACATTTCCACTCTAAGAGGTGGCATAGATTCAGAAGGAAAAGAAAATAAAACTTCAAATACTGATAATATTCATTTGTTTACTTAGAAAGAGCTCAAGCCCAGTAACAATGGGCTTGGAGAACTGAAGGATCTTATAGAGAAAGAATCAAGTTTCTTAGAGGAAATAGTTACATTGTACTTCGACTTCCTTCCAGGATCAGCATGGAGAAGAACTGGCAAACATGGAAGAATATGGGAGGTGTGACTCCATACCTATAACTTTGTATAAAAAGAAAGTTACTACAAAGCCTTCATGATTGTCAGCAAATTTGTAAGCCTTTGTGCAGTACATCCACTTTATGTTGTCATGCACTGTTCAATACTTCCCACAAATGAGTATTTAGTTGATTCCCAACTCTCAGTGTATCATATCCAGGTCACCACAAGATTTAAAAATCTAATCTCTAAAAGAAATGCAGGGCTGGCAATGTACGGTACTTGCCTACCACATTCAGGGCCCTAAATTCAATCCCCAGCACCACAAAAAAACAGAACAAAAAATATAATGCACATTATGTCAGATTACACTGTGATTGTATACCTCTCAGTGGCTGGCTAAGCACTTTCTAGAAGGAAATAGATCTTTCTGAAAAATGATCAATCCTAGGAAGGAAATGAAGATTTAAGAAGTGGGATTTACACCAATGTGAGAGATTATCTTTGTTTTCTCTCTGGGTGCAGTCAGCATTATGCAACCTCCAAGAGGTAAGAGATTCTTTTGACATCTGGAGGTAAATGGAGAATGAGGCAGGTAGTTTGCTCCCCAGGAATGGAAAAGGCCAGTCTGAAATGTACTCTATTACTTCTCTTCCATCGACAGTCAGAGTTCAGTAATGTAAGTTTTACCCTGGTATCAGCTAGTTACCTGATCAGCTAAAGAGGAGTCTTGGTCTCACATTGTATGAAAGACAAAAAGGAGGGAAATTTGCCTTCTTCTCTTGTCCCCAGCCAGACCAGCAGACTTTTGGGTCCAGAAGTATCTCATGAAATTGATGTGTGGTAGTAAAGCAAAACAGAGAGGACAGGAAGGCTTTGTCTGCTCCGAGCAGCTCAGGTGACTTTGGAGAGCCCCAACAGCCCTGTAAAAATGGTGAGACAGTCAGAGGGAAAATTATCCCATGTAGTTTTTGAACTATTCAGTCATTGCAAGTAGACATGTTCCAGACAAACTCTCTTAATAATATTGAAATTTTATGCATAATTTTTTTATTATGGTAAAGAATTATTTACTTATTCTAATTTTTTCTAGGGCAACATCTTGATTAATAACGAAATACAAAAACACTGTATATTAAAGTGAGGGAAAGTCAACAATGTTTAACATATTTAATTAATATGGCATATGTACCACCTAATTAGGTAAGACAAAAGTGTACAAAAATTTAAAAAGGATGAGCAAAAATTACCATTATTTACACATAATATAATCACATAGAGGAAAAAAAGTCACATGAAAAATTCTTGTAAATATAAGATGATCCATTAGGAAACCTAGTTGTAAAATGTGACAACCAGTAACTTTGCTATAAAATAACAAGTTAGAAAATGTAATAAAAAACCCTACTTTAAATAACTTCTAGAATAATAAAATATATTTGATTAAAAATAACATGCAGAATATATATCACTGAATCTTGAAAGAATGAAATAGTATTCTTGCTTAGATGGAAAGATTAAATATTATAAACATGTCAAGTTTCTCCAAATTAAATTACAAATTGAATATAACTTCAATAAAGATGTCAATAAGATTTTTTATTATTGATGAAATTAGATATGACAAATAAAGCTATTCATTACACAATTATTTTCATTGCAATAGCATAGGACAATATGAGTATGCATCTAAAAGAAATTGGTTAAATTCTGGTATTTCCCAGAGGATAACATTATGATATCTTGCTTTAAAAAAAATGAATAGTAAAAAATTAGATAATAAAAGGCTTACATTTTTATTATACATTCTTTTCATCCTTGTAGTGTCTATTATGTATATGTCTTAGCTTTTCAAGAGAAAAACAAATAGTTGTTTATAAGCAGTACAATTACTAAGAAGCATAGCCTGAACAAAGAGTACTTGTTGAGTTTAGCAGTAGTTATTAAAATGTAATTAGGAATTCACATCTATCCAGCTAGACAACTTCTAGTCATAACCTACAGAAATTCTTACCCATGTGCATAAGAAGGTAGGGAGGAGAGAAGACCTGACAGGGAGTGAGCAGCCAAAGCATTGTCTTCCTCCATAGTGTCTACTATTTTTCAGTGTCATATTTATAATAATATGGATTAAATGTCTACGCAGCAGGGGATGTTTTATACATTTCAGTACAGCTAAATTCTATGTGGGTGTTAAAATGAAGGGAATAAATCCATACATATCATGAAAAGATGTCCACATCATACTGTTAAGTGAAAATGAAAATTGCAGAGAAATGTATGCAGCCCCCTCCTTCTCAGCATAGAAAACTTAAGGAAGGATAATATAGTAAGTGCCTGAGGAAGTCATCCATTTCCCCCAAACCAGGCCACTTCACCCATCTTTTTCCAAGTTTCCTCCATAGAGAGTAAGAGATGTTTCATCTGAATCATGGATGCTGACTATTTGGTCATTAGCCCTGCACTGACTCCAACTTGACCTTAGCAATTCGGGGTGCAAGGCTCTCATCATCACACGGAGTATTAGTCCTTGGTTCCTGTTCTGCCTCTGCCTACGTCTACAGGCGTCTGAAGAGGTGTCCAGGAGGGAAGAATGATAGGATTTGTTGTGTTCCTTGGACCTGACCATACTACCGTCAAAATGCCCCCAGTGTCTCACCATAGCCACAAATGCCTCCAACTTCTTCTAGAAGGAAACTCTGTTTTCCCTTTTAATACTTTAACATTCATGTGTACTTTTGGGAAAATCATCAAAAGTGTAAAGGTCCGCTAGGCCTGGTGGCGCATGCCTGTAATCCCAGCACTCCGGAGGCTGAGACAGGAGGATCGTTGTGAGTTCGACACCAGCCTGGGCTACAAAGTGAGCTCAAGGCCTGTCTGAATGGCATAGCGAGACCTTGTCTCAAAAAGACAAGGGCCGGGGAGTTGAATCAGTGGCCTAAGCACCTGCCTGGCAAGCACGAGGTCATGAGTTCGATCCCTAGTGCCCAAAATAAGTGTAAAGGTCCATATAAACAGTAAAAATAAATAAATAAATAAAACTTATCCTTAAGAAAGCTTTAAGAATAAACTTAAGCATGAACACACACAAAAAAACACATGCAAAATGATTTATTTGCATTGATATTTCTCACCATAATATCCAAGGGATCTGTCATGCCAAAAGAATTAATAATTACCCTACTCAACCTAATGCATAGTTTAAGTTTGTTTGTTTGTTGTTATGCTCCGCTTTCATTTTCCAAAATTGGTAGTATATCAGCAAATGATGTATTTTCAGATAAAAAATTAAATTAATTAAACCAATCACTATTTTCATTATATAAACTATAATTTGTTTTTTTAATTTAGTTTAAAGATAGTAAAACCCAACAAAACAAAACAGAATAAATCCAATCAAAACACAGCAGTGAAAATTGGTCCAGAATATCAAAGCAGAGTAATGGGAAAACAATGACTACTATAGTATATCTTGCAGTCTTCACAGTAGTTTTCCATTCCATCAGTTATAGCAAAATCAGACCAAAACAAAACAAAATGATACCAATAAAAACAGAATAGTGAGCAAAGAAAAAAAATTAATAAGAATAAAACAAAATAGTGAGAACATTATTAGACTTTAAAAACAAGACAGAAAAAAAAAACCCATATTTACCATATTACATACTGTTATCTTTCCTATACATGCTCAGACTGTCAACCCCATGCCTGTAAATTCAACCTAACGATACAATCCTTCAGGTGCTTTTTGTACTTCAGTTGCTATCAGCTCAGGCTGACCTCCAAACCAGCTGGTGGCTTATGGGGTGAGAGGGTTTGGTGATTTTCAGTCTGCATGCTGGTAGGCTTACAGGAGACACTGACTTTTTCTCTTCCTGGGTCCCACAGGGTCTACACAGCTTACCAGAAAGGCTGGCTAGTTGGATCCTTGATCGGCTCTTCCCAGTCCCAGCATGGCTGATTCTCAGGAGTTTCTATAAACTATAATTTGGACTACTAAAAGTTTATTAGAAAAAATGCTGAAAATCTTATAAACTTTTTGTTACATTTTTTTAAAATCTTAATTTGCTCATTTATTTAGAAACACATGATTTTCTCTTCCTCCTTCCATTTAAAAAATCTCTGAAATAATTTTAGAGAAGAAAATATGGTTAACAGAGTTAAAGGCCATGCACACACACACACACACACGTGTATCTCTTCTATGTATTCTTCCATATGCAATTTTTCAGGTTGTTTTTACAATCTAACTTCTAAGTTCCACTTTGTGTGTGTGTGTGTGTGTGTGTGTGTGTGTGTGTGACGGGTTCTCACTATGCAATTTAAAGTGGCCTTGAGCTCACTTTGTGGCCCAGGCTGGTCTCGAAACCACAGTGATCCTCCTGCCGCAGTCTCCCAAGTGCTGGATTACAGACTGTGCCACCATGCCTGGCTCAATAGTTTTTAATGACTAGTTAACTAAATTTTTCCCCTTTATTCATAGAATAACTTCATTTTCTGGGCTGCATCTGTTTGTTTACTAATGAACATTTTGGGATTTAGAATCCTTTCCTGGAATTGGCATAAGGAAAAATGTTGGTGCAATACCTTTCCTAAATATCACTGCTGATAATCTTATTTTCACTGAGTCCTCAAAGACAGTAAGTGAAAGTAGACTTTGGGAGACATACTCTGATGTACAGTCCTCTTCAGAGAGAATAGACAGTAGTGTGTGTGCAGTACATGAAGTATGTAGGGCCTGCTCCCAACTCTTGTGAATTACTCAGTAGATAAGGCACCATCAGGAGAACTCTTGTCATTCACTAATCTTGCCCTTGAGCATCATATGGGATACTGGAGCAAGACAAGCGAAGAGCAATAAGAAGGCCAAGGTAAAGCTTTTATAGCAAGAATTAATTTTTATTAATCTTTTAACGAAAACAGTAAAAATTTTTATTTAAGATAACCTTAGAGAAAAATTATAGTTCAACATCACTGTACAATTTTTTTCATTTTACATTATTTTATTTCTAAAAAATATATAGCTATATTTAGCTAGTTGCTATCATAGATATGTATTCTTCCTTCAACTAACTTTATATCACAATCATGTTTCACATTTGTATGTACTTCTCAAAATAGTTATTTTTAATGATTGCATGAAGGTAGAGTCCTTTTGTTTTATTAATCTGTCATTCTCAGTATCTATGATAATGCTCAGTAAATTCAGATGAGAAAACATAGAATAATTCTAAGACTGTCGGTGCCAATATAACTCAATTCAAATGCAATAAGAGTGTTAACCTCTCTGCCTTAGTTTCCAGGGTGCCTCCCCCCAAAAATGGATGATGACTATTTCTGCTTCATAGTTTTTTTCCTTTTTCAAGGATCAAGTTGTTAACCTCTGAAAGCATAGTGCCTAGTACATGATAAGCAACCAGTTAGCATGAACCATTATTATTGATGTATCAGGCGAACTTGGTGCCTTTACCTAAGTCATTTCTTGTTTTTGCTGTTACAGATAGCTAGGCAATGACATCTCTATATAATATTTTGCTTCTGTTCCACGATTTCCTTATATTTAATTCCTAGAACTCAGACTGCTGGGTTAAAGAGTTACCGAAATGATAGCTTTTGAGGAACATTCTTTCATTTTCTGCCTTTGAAGAAAATTTGACCGTATGAAAAATAAATACTAGTTAATATAAAAGGGTTGATAAAGCAAAGAAACCATGAGTTTACTTGACCACAATAACTTAGTAAACATCCACTTAGCTCATAAAACTATATAGACATACCAAAGTTGAGCTCTATTCATTGAAGTTAATACAAGTATTTCTCAGTCTACAAATAAGCTTTTCCCCTACTGAGTGTTAATCAGTGGGTGGAGGAATATGAACACATCTTTGTCCTTAAAAACTCAAAATCTATGTAAGAAGGTAATCTGTGAAGATGAGACTATATAATTAGGTGTCGAATCGCAGTTTTAACCATGCTTGGTGGCACATGCCTGTAATCTCAGCACTCAACAAACTAAGGCAGGAGAATCATCACAAGTTCAAGGTCAGCCTGAACTACATAGTGCAACCTTGTCTCAAAAGAAAAAGAAAGAAGAAAAAAAGAAAGAAAGAAAGAAAGAGAAACAGCATTTTAAAGGATCTCAAATCACTGGTGCAGGCCCTATTAAACATAATTAGCTAAGAATTAAGAGTAGGTGCTGTTTAGACCTAACTGACAGACATAAAAAGATTTTCAAAAGACCATTCTAGCTGGCAGTAAAGGAAGAAGTATGCTATCACCCAAGTGATGACTAAACCAAGCTCTACTTCTTCTTAGAATCTAGCCTTTAATAATTCCTTTCAATCTACTCCAAATGAACAGGACAGCTTTGCATTTCAATATCAGCCAGGGAAATGTTTGCTATCTTACTATAAGGTTAAAGGATCCCTGGTGCTTACACTGTAAGTTTCAGCCAGGGAAGCCCAAGAGGAGGGCTTAGGAAAAGGAGTGGCCAGTGGCCAACCTCAGTCAAAGGCTGCACGTTTTTATATGCTCTGCCAGTAAAAAAGCAAAATCATCTGCACTGGTTTCCAGGGTTCATGGCTAATGTGTCTTAAACAATCAGAATCTCACACCACAGGCTTTGTCACTCTTCAGTATCTGTTGCCTCGTTGTCAGGAATTAGATTTTAAAAATATCTCTCCAAATTTCTATCTGTGCACATTCAATTAAAAAAAAGATAACTTTTACAGGTTTTGGGGGTCCACATTCAACACACAAAAATGTAAAATTCTCTTTGCCAATAAGCACATTAGCACAAGATGGAAAAAGAGTGGCAACAATTAAATAATTTAAGGTAGTATACATTGTGATAGCTTTCTTATGGGGATTTGAAAAATACTCTGAAAATAAATAAAATGTCCATTCATAGAAGCAGTACTATCATATCTTGTAAACTTCTTTTATATATTATAGCAATATTTGAAATAAAACCCAAAGGGATTGGAGTTTAAAAAAAAAAGGAATTAGGGAGTCCAACTGCCTCACTTCTTTGAGGTGAATAGAATACTGCTTTTCAGGGAGCCAAACCTGAAATAGAAGCAAAGCCCTCCAATGTAATTGAGAAAGGGTTCCTAGTTCCAAAAGCCCTTTTTGTAAGGGAACAAGCCCTGCATAAAAAGTCCTCTGGCCTTTAAAATGGCCTGCCAAGCACCATTCCTGTGCCTTATCCAGTAGTTATTAACTTGCCTACCACTTGCAGATCCCCAGCAATTGACAGGCTCCAGATGCCCCAGAAGACTTAAGCCTACTCAACATCAAGAGAAGGAACTGCTTTGCCCAAACAGGTTACAACTGTCTTCCTTATATGGTGAAAAGTGCCCTGCCCCTTTAAGGCCAAGAGAACTGGCTGCAGACAGTCCCTGGGAAGTTTGCCGGCAGCCCCATCCTGTGTCTGCTCCTTGCTGCTGTGCAGGTGAGTCCCCAAATCGTCTCTCCACAATTTGCTCCCTGTAATCACTCTCTGGTAAACAGAAAATGCTACTGGGAAAGGGCTAGAGGATCTCAGCGTCAGGAGAAATGGTGTCATTTGGAGAAGTTTAAGTGAAAGGAAGAAACAAGGTTACTAGGGAAATGTGCAGTAATGCAGCCAGTGAGGATGCAAGTAACTTCCCTGGGGAAGGAAACAGTAAGGTTACCGAAGGCCCAGAGGCACTCCAGGACAGATCAGGGGAGGCCAGTTCAGTGTGAACAGGGGGACAGATTTTAGGCAATGCCATAATGGCATAAGTTTAGACTCTTGAGCTGTGTAACCTGTTTTGAAACAAACGTGGCTGAGAGGAAATAAAACTGCAAGTACTGAAGGCTTTGAAGGAGCTGGAGCTACAGGACTGACTGCAGAGGAGAAAGTACAGGAAAATGTTTGCAGCAGTTACAGGCAAGGAAAGCTGCAGCCTTAACCCTTTGTAAGGCCGGGGCTGGTTAGCAGGTAGAGCCCAGCTACCACAAAGCATGGGATGGGTTGGGTGGGGTGCATGCGTGGAGTGTGGTAGGAGGCCAAATGAATAAATAAGAGTAAGACTTTAGAGATGTAGCTCTCTATCCCCAACAGTACCACTTGCTGAGTAAAGAGATTTTTCTAAGCTCAGAAATTCTGTGTCATTCACAACCAGAGGACTGGAAGAAGTCTCATTTAAAATAATTATGGTTGTCATTTACTAATTCAGCTCTCTGATTTTTTTGCCTAAGGCCTGGAGCCTCTTAAGATATTAATTTGAAATTAACTAATAGAAAATTTAACAGCTAAAGACTTTGCTAGCAAAAGTGTATGTCAATGAAAGGCTGAGATGTATATAGTTGAGGTTGGGGTCTTATTGATAACACAAAGAGAGGCAGGTGTAACATGGGAAGGTAAATTCTTGATGGTCATTTTCCCTCACATCTAAAGCCCTTTAACTGAGTCCATTTGTCAGCTACAGCCAAAAAAGAAGTCCACCCAGGAATTTAAAAAGAAAGATACTACATTACAGGGCTTGGTATCTTCCCTTTCAGGTGAATCTGAGGCCATTCATCACTCAGAGGGCAGTGGTTTCTGTATAGTTGTTAGTTGGGGAACTGAACACAGAAACTAGATTAAAATTCCTTACATACTCCATGCCTTTTAAAAATATTCATTCATCTGAGTAGTTACTGAAGAATTCTTTTTATTATTAACTAACAAGTGCTCTCTGTACTTGTTAGTGCTTTGCAAAGACCGAATGTTCTTGAGAAAAGTTTTATCAACAGGGATTTGTGAGTGTAAGGGTTTTTCTCTTCTCACTTCTGTTGGATGGGCAAAGTAGTGATTGCTGGTTGCTGAATGGAAAGACCTATTCCTGACTCTGAAATCATAAAGGACTCCACTTGAGCTTTATCGATGGAGAAACATTAGTGTCCTAAGCAAAAGTTAACTTTTTTGTTCACAATGTGAATTAGTGCAGAGTGCATGGGTATAACTGTATTTTGGACCAAGCTAAATACAGACAGCAATGTCAAATATATGTTTCCATATGAGTGCAACCAAGAAAAGCAAAATCTCATCCCCAAAGCTGGAAAATCTCTAAAAGTTATATACCTAAGCTTTTATAAGGGAAATCAAGGCATTTATAAAAGGAAATAAGTGCAGTGACTCCCAGTCTCATGTCAACTGTACAACTTTGCACAGGTCATTTACTTTAACTCTGCCTCTGTTTCCTCACCATTAAAATTGTGGATTGTTGGGAGAAACTTTCCAAAGAAGAGGTAAGACCAATTAGACCTGGAATTGAGCAGATTTAGGTAAAATTTCTATTCTCTTCACTTATTCCATAACTTGAGACAAATTGCCAACCCAGACCTCAGTATTGTTATTAGTAAAGAAGTAAATAGTTAACAAAGTTTTAGAATTAGAAGAAGCCAGACATTCCATAAGTGTTTCTATTTTTTTATTTGATTTTATTTATTTATTATTTTATTTTTATACAAGGTCTCACTGTGGTCCTGGCTGGCCTTAAATCCCTGATCCTGCCTGGCTCCCAAGTGCTGGGATTACAGGTGTATGCCATCACTCCTGGCTGTTTTTGTTGTTGTTGTTGTTGTTGTTGTTGTTGTTGTTGTTGTTGTTTTTCCTGTTTTCCATTCCTCAGGGAATTATATTGTCCCTGAAAGGAAGAAATGAGTTTTGAACCAGCTGTGAAGCACTCTAGAGCTACAGTTAACTTATCTTCTTTCCACCAGTTTTCAAAGAAGGATGCCAAACTCCCTAGGAAACCCATTCCTAATCATTAACCAGCCTCATTGTCAGAAGTTCTTAAAGCAGATCCACTCCGAGTACACTATTTTGTATTCAGAAACATGAAGAATAGTTGGCTGTTTTCCTTTGGTATAAAAATATTCTTTGTACTTGAAGATCAATAGTAAAACATCTTAGCATCTCTGTAAAGGTGGTCCCTCTGAAAGTAAGGTTAAAAAGCATTTTAAAGGAGCATTCTTGTTATTTTAAGGCACTTTTTGCAAGCATTTCAATAATAACCAGTTGGTACTTTTCTCTAAATCTAACACTTTCACACAAATGTCTTTAAGAACATGATTATTGTTACTTTTGTCACTTTCATTGTTCAGGCCACTTTAAGAGCAGGATTGCCTTACTTGCATCATGGGCTGTGCATGACAGACTTTTAAACAGAAAACATTCTCTCCACTAGCTTAGAAAGGCGGTGATAAATTCCGGCCTCAGGAACATTCCATTAGAAGCACACATTGCCCAGCTACATCAGCTGCAAAAGCACAGCCACCATTTCTAAATAAAGTAAAGGGAGGTCACCCCCAGCGGTGATTTTCTATAATGGGTTAACACTGCCTGTCAGGAGACTGGCATGTAAAGTCCACGCTTGTTGACTTAAAGTAGTTGCAAGACTCTGGACTAGCTCCTTTATGTGTCTGAGTCTCGATGCTATGATCAGTATAATGGGGATGATAAAAATATCTGTGCACAAGGTTGAGGGAACATGGCAGAATAGGTACTGTCAGTAATTATGTTGGATCTTAGTGCCTAATGGTCTCTAATAAAACCTTGCACCTTATTAACAAGATACTGGCCCTAGACCATACGCACACATGTCTGTAAGTAGGGGTATGTGTCTAAGCATGTGTAAGTTCGATTTTCAATAAAAATATTAAGTAGAACCAAAAAGAAGTAGGTGCTGGCACGATTATGCAGTGTATCTGCTGCAGGAGTTAACTTTGGAAACAGCCTATAAAGGCACATGTTGTTTAAAAGCTGAAGGTCTGAGCAGGGCTTTGGATTGATTATGTTTTTTATAATTTCTTTTGACTTTTAAAACCATGAGAATTACTTTTGTCTCTGGTAAACTGGTGACAAAAGTTGGAATGAGAAGACGCAAATGGCCTATGTGGTACAAATGAAGTAGAGGCCCTAGTATAGTTGAATTGAATCCCTTGACATTTCTGTGGCTCCCCCTCTTTCCACCTCCCACTTACTCACTTTGAGCCCGAGAGATGCAATTCATTCATGAAAACACTACTGTAGGGGAAGCTTGAAGAATTGTCCAGGCCAGTTTCTTGCTTTCAGTCAAAGCTTCACCTTAAACAATTGAGAACACTATCTATCCTTCCTCTGGAAAAAGACTGAAGCTCAGTCTGTTGTCCACCACGTCGCAGCTGTGTCTGAGATGTTCTCCCTACACTGAACCTTGCAGTACAAGCCTGTGCTCTCCCAGGATGCTCTGGCTTGGCCTTCATGTGTGTGGCAAATTGAAATTCGGCCTTTAGGAAAGGGCCACAACAGTGTAGAGTGCTGATGTAGCAGCGCCTGGGAGCGCAGCGCTTTTGGTTTCTTCCAAAATAGCTATCAGGTGAGCAGTCATTCTTCTCCCCTGACCTCATCACTGCTATTCCCCTCTCCAGATTCTTTCTCTCTTTGCAGTAGTTTCCAAACTAGAGAGCACACAGAACATTTACTAAAATACACTTTGCTGGGCCCTGTCCCCATAGTTTCTGACCTGTAGGTCTGGCCTGAGGCATGAATACTTGCAATTTCTTACCAGTCTGCACACTTTGAGAGCTGCTCCTCTAGTCCGTCACTAAATCTTGGCTCCAGTGCTCCTAGGTCCTGTGTGTCCTCCACCTTCCAAGGTACTAGCTCCTCCATTCTTAAGGACGCATATGGCCTTCTTCTCGCCGCAGTTACATGCTGCTATTTGGTGACTTCTAGTCCAAAAGCACTGTGCTAAATATCTTACATGCACTATTGGTAAACACATTATTTGTATTTCTTCCAACAACTCTGTTTGGTGTCATGAAACAAACATGAAAGGTTAAGTAACTGAGTGATAAACAGTGATAAAAAGAAGTTATGGTACACAAAACTCAGATTTATCTGGAATGTTTTTGCTCTTTCTGCTATTCCAGGGTTAGAAAAACATTCTTAAATTTTCTATCAACTCCAAGTCATTGGTAGCTGCCTGGAGCACGGAGTCGAGGAGTCTCATGGAGAATGAGTACACAGTAGGAGGAGGCCTAGAACTGGTGAGGGTGCTGGAGTTGAAAAGTTGCCGTCCTAGCACTGTGTCTCATCTTGTTCATGGATGGGTTCTGTTAGGACCTAAAATTGGGTGAGAAACACATATTCAAATCAGTTTCATGGGAAGAAATAAAACATATTTCCTTCTCCCTTCCTTTCTGTGAAGGACGAAACTAAGTTTTTGAGCCTAGACTTGAGAAGTTATATAAAACTGGAAAGTAAAATGAGATGTAGCTAGTATATAGGTAATAATAACCAACATAGGCATTTTGCCCTTAAGTGATAGAGACAAGAGAATTACATGAATTATAGCCTTTGCATGTCATGTGTCTTTGAGTGTGGCCTATCTGATAGGTTGCTTTATGTTGAATTAGTCCACAGTGACTTAATAAAGAATTAATGACATTTCTAGTTTAGCTCCTCCGTCTATTACTAATCAGTGTGGAATTTGTTATTTTTAATGTCTTAGTGCTTTACATGAAAAATGAATTTGATAATGTTTTTCTGCTTCATCTTACATTTCTTACGAATATGATAACATGATATATAACTTAATGGCATCTATTTTCTTCAATCAACATTTTTTAAAAAGTGTATCACTAGGCACTGAGAGTATAGCAACAAACAAAACAGATTGTTCTCAAGGAGCTCACATTCTAGAGAGGAGAGACAATAAACAAGTAAGAATAAAGTGTGTATAGTCGTAAATATGCAAAGAAAGACTGTGCTGCATATGTGTATTGTGTGTATGAGAGAGTTTTGCTATTTTAGATGGGTTGTGAAGAGAAGGACAATCTGAAAAGGTAACACTGAATGTGGGAAAGAAGCCAAACATGTGTAAGAGTAAAAGTGGAGCACTCCAACCAGAGAAATAGCCAGTGTCAAGATTTTGAGGATGGATGTAGGCAGTGTCCAGATTAAATGGACTAGTAGGGGTTCTCTACTGGGGGTGATACAGCACCCCACCTCTATCTAGATGTGCAAGTAGTAATTTGAGTGCCAGACACTAGAGTTGAGGACAGAGCACTATTGGCTTTTAATGGGCAGGGTGTTAAACTTCTTGCACTGTGCTGAATAGACTCACACAAGGTTCCTGCTCATATGATAATGCAAAAATCTTCTCTACGGAAAAACCCTGAAGAGTCTCTAAGGCCAGATTAAGGGGTTTGGAAACTGAACCTAAATATGTAGGGAGCTCTTGGAGAGTTATACGCTTTAAATGATGACCTTTAGTAGATCACTTTGACTACTGAGTGGAAGGTGAACTGTCAGTACACAAAATTAAAAGAAGGGAAACTCTACAGAAAGCTATTTCAATGTCCAGAACAGAGATGATAGTGACCTGGACGAGAGGAGTAGGGATGAAGATTTTTGAGACATATTTTAACCTTCAAAGAGAAGGCTGCTACCTAAATATAAAATCTGTTACCCTTGTCACCCTTGTATTAGCTTTTTTTTTTCATTTCAAACTTTTCCATTTCACAATCAACTGGTTTCCTCTATATTCATTTAAGACAATTTTGTGACACCAAATTACAGAAGAACTTGCTCTTTCAGATGCAAGTCCTTATTCTCTTGCACCTTAACCTTACATATCCATTTGCATTTCAAGTTGTTCACTGCTCAGCAAGGTAATCTATTTGATTTTGACTTGTAAAAAGAGAAAAAAAAAATACATGTGCTTCTTGAATAACAATATGTGATTTCTGTCTCTGACAGGTCAATAGGAATTAGCCTCCATATATCATTTTACAAAACTGATGCCTAATCACAAGCAAGTACCAAATCTACATTTATTCACCTGCAAGTGTAACATTAAGTGAACATCAGAATCTTTTGAAGCGATTGCAGGTATTTCAGTACTAATTTTACCTAGATATTAAATCCTTGCAAATAGTTTTCAGGTGCATCAGTTTCTCCCTCCACAAAGCAATTCAGCTTCCAAGATGTTACATAATCTGCCTTAATGCTGTCTTTCTGTCTCTCCTCATCATCATTTTTTTACTGTACCCACACTGCAAGTGATCTCCACACTGTCCCTCCCAGAATGTCCCTATCTGCAGAGATTCACAAAGCAATAACGTGGAAACCAGAGTTCCCTTCAGAAGAACTGACTTCTCACCTGGAAGGAGAAATATCTTGCCCCCCAGGCTGATCTGAAGGTGGTGGCAAGAAGAGAGAGAAGAGGTGACTGGCTCAGGCCATCCCCATGCTAGTGACTTGTTGCACCGAGTGTAGGTGCCACTGCAATCAGAACATAGGGCCTCCCCATCAGAATGCTGTGCACTAAGAGTCGAGGCAGCAGTCACCACAGGAAGTACCCAGGGAACAGATGGCAGGTGGCACTCCATAGCCTCCACCTAATGGATGGAACCAGGTGCTCACTAACCCACATACAGTACTGTCATTCAATTTCTGAACAAAACTGAAGAGAAATGAAAAGGAGACAGGACCATCCCTATCTCAAATAAATCACCTTTACTTTAAATCCTTTACAAAAGCCAAGCTCCCAGAATTTTTTTTTTAATCAAAACAAAACAAGAAGACAACAAGTGACCTCTTCTCAATGTAAAACCCATGGAGGAGGAAGCTCACCTTCATGTCTGGGTTACAGGTGTGGCCCTATAGGAGGCAGCATACTTCACTACCTAGCCAAAAGAGAACATGCTAAGATTGCATATTAGAAAGGAGAAAACAAAGACCCAGGGTTATCCTAAGACTGACTCATAATTCAACTCAACATATTCACCGATCTCCTATAATCTCTTTCAAGCCAAACCAAAGCATCCACCTCACCTACCACCTCTTTCTCTCTCTGTGCTAATAACTTTTTCAATATTGTCGCTGCCACTCCTGACAATGCTTCTATCTAGAACAAAACCACATTTCCTCTTTCTTCACATATCCTTTTGCCTCAGTTAGCTCTTTCTCTTCCCTGAAGATACCAACAGAGTCATGGCTTTTTTTCTTTGAATTTCCAGAGCTTAGCTATGTACAGAAATGGTCATTAGATGTTTGACAAATGTTTGTTGTTGAATGAATGAATAGGGTGAATGTAACACAAAATAAGCAAGTCACTTCAAAACTCAAGAAGCAATCTTTGCTTAAAACAGTATATTCTGCCCACAAGATCTTACACATCTTAGAATTAAATAGAAAGAAAGAGTTTTAGATATTATAGCAATAATTTTTAGACACCACAATTTCTAATACTCTGTTTCCACCGAGATGCACTAGTTTCATAGAATTTTAGAAATACTAAAGTCTTACCTATACTTTATGGAATGTCTTATATTTATAAAG
This sequence comes from Cuniculus paca, assembly GCA_004365215.1. Classification (NCBI taxonomy): domain Eukaryota; kingdom Metazoa; phylum Chordata; class Mammalia; order Rodentia; family Cuniculidae; genus Cuniculus; species Cuniculus paca. Next base: position 15,763 of record RJWT010002646.1, on the reverse strand, counting down.
AGATAGTAGAAAATTGCTGAGCAGAAATTTCTAGATCCCTTATTCCATGATTTCATGCCTCTTTAAGCTCTTCCTAGAAGGAAAAAAAGCAACCTAAAAAACTTAAGTCAAAAGTTTAAAACACCTTGCCTCTTCTCTGTGTAAGCTCTGCTCTTTTAATTTATTTCAAATGTGTAACTAACAAAGGCTCATAGTTAGAATTGCTAAAAAATAAATAAATAAAATAAATAAATAAACAAACAGGAAATGTCATAAGGCCTCACACCCCCAGCTATCTAGCTAAATTACCAAAAATGGTAAGGCCTTGTTGGTGTGGTACTAAGAGAAACCTTCTTAGTGGCTCAACTGGGCCACAAAAGTGGCAAACTCAAGCCTGATCCCCTTCCAGGAGCTAGATTTTCGGGAACTGAGACAGGATACAGCAACAACACTTTTGGGCCACAGCCAAATGTTTGAGTGTTATACTAATCAGGGAGAACATTGTTAGTGACTCCAGTCTCCTCTGGAACAAGGTCAAAAGGAAAGGGAAATGAAGTCAATTGTGCCCCTTCCTTACAGCAGGCCCACTGCTGAGCAGACGCTGCCACTGGGGAGGTTACTGTAGGGCTAGGGCTAGGGCTGGGAGCTACTACACCCAAAAGTGTGGAATCTCTAATAGCATCTTCAAAGGACACCGAGTGAACATTTCCTTGAAAATATTGCCCATGAGGCAAAGAGTAGCAAACATCTCTAACCCATCATCAGAATGTGCATTGGATGGGTCACTTACCCAGTTTTCTAAGCTCTGTTTGCAGCATGAGTAGCAAGTGTCATGAACTCAATTATTTTTATTTTTCCTGTCTATTCTATAAGGAAGCAAGGCATTTGGACTCTTATTAGTGCAATCCTGAAAGTGGAGACAGGGATCACCATGAGACTATAATAAAAGCATAGGTATAATGACAATAATAAACATTATCCTGGTTCATTTTGGACATTCTTTTTGGAGTATCAGTAAACTTGAGTGTAAACCTCGCAAAACTGATTCTTCTTTCTAATTCTTGTAAGAGATGAAGGGCAAGCTAATATTCCACGGCCTTTGCTTTCTACCGGTTCCTTCTCAGCTTTCACTTCTCCTATGCTAAATGGCTTAGGCTTTTCATGAAAGGCAGTTGCTCTAATCTTGTCTACTTTGTGAGGGTTTTTGCCTTAAATTTAGAGAAAGGACATTAAGACTTTAAAAAATAGCCCTATAAGCTAACAACTGTACATGTGTTAAAAATATGGAGCTTACCAAAACTTGGAAACAACCCAAGCATCCTTCACTGGTGAACAATGTGATGATCTGTGGTACATTTGAGCTATGGAATACTATTCAGCAGTAAAGAGGAATGAGCTACTGATGCACAGAACAGTCTAGATGAATCTCCACAGAATGGGACTGAGGGGAAAAAAACATATCTCAAAATGTCACATACTGTATAATTCTATGTATATAAGATTCTTGAAATGATCAAAGAATAGAGCTGGAGAACAGATTTGTAACTGAAGAAGAGAATGAGCCCATAAGTGGGTGACATGTAGGATCCTTGTGTGTGTCTTGGTGGTGTCAATGTCAGGCCCTGTGCTGTAGTTTGCCAAGCTGTCACCATTGATGAGAAATGGGGTGCAAGGTGCAAGAGGGTCTCTCTGTATTATTTCTTAAAACTGCATGTAGATGTACACTAACCTTAAAATGAAAAGGTTAATTTAAAAATAATGAGCTAGCTGGGCACAGTGATGCACAATTATAATCCTAGTTACATGTGGGGGCTGAGCCAGGAAGATCACAAGTTTGAGGCCAGTCTGAGCAACTAGAAAAAAACAGTTTCAAGAAACAAATAAACAAACAAACAAAAATTAAAAAGGACTGGGGATGTAGTTCAACATTAGGCATTCCTACATTCAATCCATGGTACCAAGAAACTAAATAGCTAAATGAATAGACACACATGAACCTCTAAATCAGAGTTTCAAAAAAGATCACCTCCCAATTTTAAATATTATATATACACAATGGATTATAGTAAAGTCATAAAGAAAGGCAAAAAGATTAAGCTAAATTTTAGGATAGTGTTGAAAGAAGGGACAAAGAAAAATATCTTCAAGGTGAGCCTCAAAGTTACCAGAATAAAGCCCAGTGTGGTGGTACATGCCTGTAATCCCAGCACTGGGGAGGCTGCAATAGGGGGATTGCTGCAAATTCAGGCTCAACCTAGGTTACACAGTGAGTTCAAGGTCAGCCTGAACTGCATAGTAAGACCCTGTCTCAAAAAACTAACAAGCAAACAAATAAAGGTACCTGAATATTTTGATATAAAATGAAGAATTACAAATGCTATCCATGTTCTGATGGCCTGCTTTGTAAGTATGGCAATATTTTAAAGTACACAGATAAATTTTAACACCTTTCAAAAACATTGAGACCCAAGGTCTGAAAGCAACTAATCAAAAACTTTAAGAAGTGGCCAAAATAAGGTCGTGAAGACCTTAAGCAAAAAAACAGAAAAACTAGTGCACAGATCTCACTTTCTCTTTTTTCATTTCCTGCCCACCCCCTCCACTGCGTCCCTTCCATCTCCTCTCTTTCTCTCCCTCCCTCTGCCTTCACTGGTGAAAACTTGCTGACTGGAAGAAGCTTTGTGGGGAGAAGAACATCACATTTAAGAGAAAACACACCACCGGAGCAGAACTGGTTTAGTACGGGTTCTTTTCCAAAGTAGAGAGGTCAGAAGACTGCCTCCCTCTGGAAAGCTAACATTTTCCTGCAGTTTCCACTTAGGAGTAGCCTGGTGAACATCCGAATGTGTGGGATGGGGCTGCTATGCAACCCGCATCAGGTGAGCAGCTTGTCCTGCCTTTCCTTGTGTGCAGAATAGGTAGGACTGTTCCGTGCCTCAGCTCAGTATTTCTTATTTGCATCATTCTTTACATGCCTCAAAGAGCTCATTTTTTTGTGCGCCCTTCCTTGGCCAAGTTCCCTGCATTTGGTTCGTTTGATCTTTCTGCTAAAATCAATCTCTTTCTCTAATTATTTTCTGTTCCACTTCTTTGAACCTCTTCCAGTTGCCTCCATTTCTCAAGGATCCAGGTGTTTAATAAAGACACAGGATGAGGTTCAGCCAGAATCAGGCAGAGGCAGCTGCTTGCCCCCAGGTCTCATGTTGCCTCCTCCTTAAGCAGCATCGGTGATTTACCAAAGGCACCAGACAGGTACAAACTACCAAATGGAAGAGCAGATCGGCATCTCTTAAGTGAGCTGGATCATATTCTAACTTGCACTTACTTTGCATTCCTATTCCATCCTCAGTCCAGGTCTTTTTTCTGCTTTCAGGTTTTTCTTTATGGTCTAATAGTTCTTTCGTACTTATTTCCTTCCTGCTTTAGTTTACCCATTTTTTACAAATTAAACTTATTTTTATTTCCTGCTCATAGATTTAACCTTACTAGTTTAATTCGTGTTTTAGAATTTCGCTAGTTATCTTATGTCCCAGATTAGCATTATTTGTAAAAATTGATCTACTTTATCCCTTTTGACAAATGATTCATAATCATGTAAATATTATCTCATTTCTTATTTCTCTTTATTAATTTGGCTAAATGTTTGTTAATTTTCTCAGTGTTTCCCCAATTAACCACAGTGCAAGATGCATCATTGCCTATGATTCTGAAACAGGTTGGGACTGAGAAGAATAAAGACCATTGTCTTAAATTATATAATAGTCTGGGGCTTGCTTCAAAATAATTTAATGAGGTAAGGTGAAATAAAATTGCCACAGGTTGATAATTGCTAAAGTTGGGTGATAGGTACATGGTGGTTCTTTGTACTATTCGGCTATCCAAATGCTTTAAAAAGTTTAAAAATAAAAGACTACAGAGGGGCACAGGGTGCCCGCCTGTAATCCCAGAATTCTGGAGACTGGGAAAGAGGATCACCATGATGAGTTTAGGCCAGCCTGGGCTGCACGGTGAGATCCTGCCTCAAAAAACAAAACAAAAAAGGTATTTTTAAAGCCAAAACAAAATGTAAACAAGCAGTTATAAAATTGCTCCATGTAACTTATCTAAGGATTTACATAAAGGGAAGTCCTCCAACATCCTCTACCTGTGTTTGCCATTGTCATCTGCTGGTGGTCTGGCCATTCCTCATGTGCATTGAGAGGTTGGCACCTGCTCCCCTCTTCTTTGCTTTCCAAAGTCAGTTGTCGTGTACACCCCATTACATCACCCCACTATGTGGCTTATCCAACAGCTTACATCAACAACACTAACCATCTACATTTTCACTTCTTCCCAGGAACCCACTTGATTTGCCCCTAAACTTTTAAAATAATTCAGATACATATATGCTAAAGATCTAGCACTCTGGATAAGGCCTTTGGGTGATGTTTTCACATAAAATTTATATTTTATTAACATCAAGAAACACATAAAACACACATAACCCAGCCATTCTAGGCTTAAAATCCTACCAGTCTATCAACTTCAAGTTCAAATTCAACTTTATATCCTTCACATCCAACCTTTCCTGTATAATTTCTAGCCTCTTTCCTGACATCTCCCAGTGTTTGCTCTTTCTAGCTGTTCTAAACTTATTTCATTTGTGGGTGACAAGCCATGGTTTCTTACCTTTCCAAACTTTAAAAAAAGTGTTTTTTGAAATTTGTTTGTTTTTTGAGACAGGGCCTCACTGTGTAGTCTGGGCTGGCCTTGAGCTCACTATGTAACCCAGGCTGGTCTTGAACTCAAGGAGATCCATCTGTCTCAGCTTCCTGAGTGCTGGAATTACAGGTGTGCACCACAGTGCCCAGTTCATATCCAAGCTTTTGACCATAATGTCCTCTCAGATTTGCATGTTCTTCTGTCATTCAGCCTCTGGGGCACTTTAGCAACTTTTGTTTATATTCCAAGACCCAATTCAAGTTATGATTCCTTTTGGAAGGCTTCCCTGAGCTATCTGCACTAAGTTAAATTACTCTCCACTATCTTTTTCATAGCATGGTTTGAACATGCTCACCTTGACTTTGAAACTCAACTTCAATCACTGGTATTTTTTGTTTTCTTCCTAGACCATGGACTCTTTGGGCTCTTTTAACCTTCTAGCCCTAGAACCCAACCCAGAGTCTAGCATTAAGTGAAGATTTGGATTCATGAGTAACCAAATGAACAGAGGAAGGAGTAAACAGACACTGTGTTATCTCCTTGTGGGAGCTCCTTCCCCTACACAAGATCCTCTTCAGAAATGTGGTCAATGTTCTTGATTCTGGGAAGCCCCTCTAGTCTTTGCCTTTAAGTATCCTCCTTAACCCACCTGACCACGTAGCTTCAGCCAAAACTCTGTTGCCCCTGTTTCCACCGAGTTCATGGATAAATGCATTTTGACAGTCTTCTATTTGCATTCATAGACATTCAGGGAGAGGAGGAATTTCTCAGAGAATATTGTTTAAGACAAGCGTAGATAGTGCTGAAGTAATTAACCTTACCCAACCTCATAAAATAGGAACAAAGTGCTCAGGCATAATCATAGGTGTTCCAAGTCCTCCATAAGTGAACTTTCAGCAATGCCATTAGAAGCACAGACAATGAGGATCACAAACTTCCCCACTGCACAGATGTCTCTGTGTTTTACTCAGTGGGGCATTGAAATGTCATCTTCTGAAATTGCAAAGTATATACATGCACACTTAATTATAACAGATAAAACAGTTAAGCAGCCTTTGATCTGTCCAAACACATCCTCACATGAGTTCATTTTTTAATGTGTGTCAATATAAAAATTGACAGATTAGCTCATTGGTGGGATTCTTATCTGTGTCTAAAGCTATCCAGAATACTTAGCTATTTGATCAAGAATTTGATTCTCGTAAAAAAAATTTACCTTCAGTCATAGAATGTATACATTGATTTGCACTAGTTTTCATTTGCCACTTTTGCTTTTGGTTTTTAAATTTTCATAACACTTCATAGAATTTAATATTATACTTCATCAAATCTAATATACTATTGATGTGTAAAACATAGTATTTGGGGGACATTAAGAACAACGGAACAGTTAAAATGGGAGGATCAAAATTTGAATCCTGCCTGGGCAATTTAACAAAACCGTGTATCCAGATTAAATTTTAAAAACAGCTAATGCACAAATTCCCTGTCATGAATGCTATCTTTATGTATATCTGAGATATACCAATAAAAAATGTGAAAAAGATAAAAACAGCTGATGGCAGCTTAGTGGTAGAGTACTTAACCTAGCATCCATGAGGCCCTAGGTTCAATTCTTAGTATTGTGCCCCACCAAAAATAAAACTAGAAATTTTTTCATTTATAAATGCAAAATGCCATCAGCACATCCCAATTTCAGAGATATTAAAAGTGTGTTACATTAGGCGTTTATTCTAGTATTCTATTGATAATAACGATGAAGTTTCCTTTTTGAAAAAATTTAACTTAAAAGTGACTTGATTTAAATAGAAATATCATAAATAGGAATAGAAATAAAACATAGTATGGCAAGATCGCGGAGGTGGTAACCAAGTGATTGAGGCTTGGCCTAACTCCCTAGGTCCAGGTACTGCCTCAGCCCCATGTGCCAGCTGTAGCCAATCCCTCCGCCCACCAGCATTCTGTTCAGTTCTTACCTGGGGAAGAGCCATGGAAAGTGAGAAAGAGGTTTGGGCAATTATGCCAAGCCCTTGTTGAGGAATGTGCCTGTAACTCACCAAAGTCATTTTATGAAAGCGAAAGAAATTCCTGGGAAATAGAATCATTACAGATACTAGAATATCATCTAGACTTGCCTCTATTTAAATAACAGCATACTCAGAGATTTCTGTTTTGTTTTGAACCTGTTCTCCCTCAAGGAAGGGGAAAAGACATTTTAGTTTCTGTTGCTGGATAATCTATTTACAAATAATGGCTAACAAAACACTAAGCAGTCAGTTTCTCTTAGTATGAAACCAAACAATTGTCTATTTTAATAATAGATTTGCCAGTTTAGAATGATTGAATAACTTGAAGCAAAATGTATTTCATTGGGAAAGTACAAGAAGTAGCTAATTTTCTACTTCCAGAATAAAAAAAAAAAAGTGAAGAGAATCATTTTAGATCGAGTCAGGGGAAAAGTATTAGGTTTCCTTGAAAAATGGTGGCCATTGCAGTGAATTTGTGTTCCTGGTGCTCACAGCTCCCACTCAGTCCTAGGTCAGGCCTTAGACTGCTGGACACTGTGTGCAGTATTTCCCTGAGAGCCACACAGACCACTTTGATTTACGCAGTGCTTATTCTTGAAGGTTATTGTGAATCATTAACCAGAATGCAATAGAGCAGGAGGTCACAAGTCATATAGGCTCTGCTGCTTGCATACGGCCTGTATTTGCAAACTTAATTTTGAAGGTTTTAATGTAGGTGTAATTGAGAAGATAGATTGAACACATATTCATATCCTAATAAAGATATTCTTTAGAGTCAGCAAATATTCACATCATATTAAGCATCAATGAACCTATTACAGTATAATAAAATGGAAAGGTCTTATAACAGAAGATTATTTATAGGCTATTAGTTATCAGTGTAATTTTAAAGTGCAATCAGTAACAATTAGCAAAATTGATAATATTGGATATGCAGCTGTTTCCACTCACTAGTACTAATAATACTAGCAATAATTCTAAATAGTAATGTCAGTTGAAAGCTGAATCTCTTCTAAGCTCTTTGTTTATCCTTACAGGTGCGCTTGTTTATCAGATCACTGCAGAATAACTATAAAAACTATTTCCTGGTTTTCATAAAAATTGCTCATGTGATCATATATTAAATTTTGAAGCTAATAGAAGTACAATAGGATAAAATTATAAGAGATCTTAGTCCAACATCCCTTTCTCCTAGGAGAGGCAGTGGTGTTTAGCAGACTGAGTCATTAGGACTGAGTGTCTCATATCAGAAGCAGAGCCTGAGACAGGTGATTTATTGAGAGAGAAACTTGTAAGGAAGTGAAAGAAGCAGGAAAGGGAGGGAAGAAATGCTAGGGAGGATGTGTCATCAGAAAGTATGTCTTTGGTCTGTTGAAGCAGAGTAATAAATTTCACCATAAAGGACAACTTAGTCTTTTGTACCCAAACACAGCAGCTGGGGGTGGTGACAGTGAAGAAGATCAAGGATCTGCTTGGAGCATTAAAGGCATTGACCACATTTGGTGATGAGACTGGAGAGGAGGGGACCAAGGGTGGGCCCCAAGTTTGTGGCATGAACAGGGTAGATTGTAATAGGTAACCATATAATTCCCCTCATAACACTAAAACCTCTAAGATGGTAGAAAAAACATGGAAAGAGTCCTTGTTTTACAAAAAGTCTTTCTTTAGCTTTTCTCTTTCTAGGTTAAAAATACGAACTCTTTGACACTTTTGCATTCGATTAATGTTTCATTGAAAACATATAAACTTTGTAAAAGATAACTTCATCTTTTCTACTTAGTCTGCTTTCTGTGGAAAACAGAAACTAGTTCTATTACACTAATAATTGAAGATATATCTAGTCCAATATAACACTAACTTTTCTGAAAAAGTGGTTATGTCTTATACATATACATCCTATCTCTTATACTATACATCCTATAGTTGAGTTTCTTAAACTATGGTCACTCCACCAAATCTAGTCTGTAACCTATTTTTGAATGGCCTAAAAGCTAAAAGTTCTTATGTTTGCCTTAAATAATAATGAGAGCATGCAACACACTGTGTGACCCACGAAGTGAAAATATTTGCTATCTAACCCTTCACAAAAGTTTACAGTCTCTCCTTCAGATTATTGTGACACTCAATCTTTTAGAACTATCCTGTCTTTTTATATAAAAAAAAAACTTACAGAGCTATAAAACGATTTGTTTTGTAAAAGGATTCAATACAAAATTTATGTAAATTAATTTTAACTCTTCTGAATAATTGTTTTTCAGTATTGGGGTTGAAACCAAGGTCTCATGCATGCTAGGAAATCTCTCTACCACTAAGCTATACCTTCAGTCCTTTTTAAAAATTTTATTTTGAGACAAGGTCTCCTTAAGGCACCTAGGCTGGCCTCAAACTTGTAATCCTACTGCCTCAGTCTCCCAAGTAGCTATGATTATAGGTGTGCACCACTACACCTGACTGAACAATTATTTCTTAAGGAATTCTCCAACAAATTTCAGTCATTCATTTTAAGTAAAATAAATATGCATAATTTGTTTTCCTGGTTCATAAAAATATTACCACTTATTTTGCAATTATTATATGAATGGAAAAGAAAGTGAAAAAAATCACCTATAATCTTACCATCCATAGTTAAACACTATTAACATTCAGCTACATTTGTAACCATTTAATTTTTTTAAAAATGTGGATCACGTTGCAAGTATAATATTATACCCTTTTCTCACTTAATAACTGTCAAAAACATCTTATTTGACTGCATTCATTTCACAGAATGAATGTCACAATTTATTTAAATATATCTTCTCATTTTTTGACATTTTTGGTTGAAGTTAATGTTTTGTTATTGAAAATGCTCCAGTGAGGACCTTTATATGTAAATCTGGGTCTTTCTGCTGTGTCCTTAGGCTAGATTTTTAAGAGTACTTTCCCCTTTTTGCCCTCAGTCCTCCTTACAAACTCATGGTCCACCCCCCCCAATCCTATAAATGAGTGAATTCCTTACGGCTTGAAAACTGGACCTTCTCACTCTCTATGTCTCAAAACCCAAGCTTTCAAGTACAATCTGTATGTGCTCCTGTTTTTTGTCTCCAGCCCTACATCTCTCTTCCAACCCCCAGACCTACATATTCAATTATCTGCTTGTCGTTTTCACTTGTGTATTTTATTCCATATCAAAGAATGTCCAAAAACAATTCAGTATCTTTTTTTTCCTCCTCTACAAAAACCTCTTCCTCCCTATTGCTCCTTGCAGTAAAGTGACATCATATCTCCACAAAGTTGCTTATAATACAACCTGGAAGTGACATTCTCTTTCTCCCACATCATCCTCTTCTATCCAGACACCAGGGCCTATTGATGCTACTTCCTAAGGACCTTTACTCTTTCTTTTTCTCTCCGTCCCTTCAACCCTCACGCCAGCCTCTCTTTCTGGGACTGCTGTGTATGCTCGCTACTAGGTTCTCTCCACCTTTGCCCTGCCCTGTCCGTCTATCATCTCCTTTTCCACACCGCGCAGAACATTTCTAAAAATGCCATCTGCTTTCACGATCCATGAGTGGCTGTGGGTCTGAGAATCTTAATGGCAAATTCTCCTCACTCCACCTCAACTTCTTCCTCTAGTCTAGTAGTTTCCTTCCAGTTACTTGAATGTGCTAAGTTTTTTCCAGCTTTAAATCCTCCTTCAAGCTATTTCCTCTGCCTGTGGCACCCTTCCTTCCCTCTTCAGCTGATCAACCCACATGCTACCTGCATGTTTCGTCAACAGCATGTAAGTCCACTTTAGGGGTACTTAGTGCAAATTTTTAGCCTACACTGGTGGTATTTTTTCCCCTGAAATGTCTGTTTCTTCACTAAATAAGTTTATTTTAGGTGAGTAATGTTTTTCTTTATCACCACCACATCATCCAGTACAGGTAATTGGTGCATAATTTGTTTTCCTGTTGCATAAAAATATTACCACTTATTTTGTGATTAATTAGTAACAGGGAAATAGGATAAAATTGTAAAAATTTTAAAATCATACTATCATGCAGCATTTCAGAAAGTTAGTATCCACAGTTTATAAACACACCAAAGGTAAATGAGAGTGCTCTTCTGATCATATCTGACATTAGTATGCTTTTAAGTAATTTTTAAATTCTTTGACAGGAAAAAAAAAGAGAAAAGCAAGTTTCATCCTTAATTCATCACTGGGTTACCTCATTTTTAGTGAAATGTATTTCTTCGGTTACTAGTAAAGTTGAATACTTTTCACACAATAACAGACTCTCGTATATTTTCTGTGATGGCTGAAATTCATGACACACCGCTTTGATTGAACTGTCTTTGTTGGGGATAATTTAGAACTTTATTTAATATTCTTTTTGCTTACAAAACATTGGTACCAAACCTGCTTAAATTCTTCTGAGAACTTGGGCAGATTTGGACAAATGACCCTGCTGCCCAAAGTGTATGTGTAGTCATTGCTGGGTCCCCTTCCCTTGGATGACCATGTAAGTCATCAGGTCAACCGGGACACTTTGAAAAGTACAAAAAGAACACTATAGATTACAGCAGGACCAGTGTAAATCAGGACAATCCTCCACACACCAAGATGGACGGTATCCTAACTCTTGTTTCCATGCAGATTTATAATGCCAGGGCTCTAAAGCAGAGGTCTAAGTGGTAACCCAGTGATGAATTAAGGATGAAACTTGCTTTTCTGTCTTGAATTCTGATTTGGGTGTCTTTGTGCTGTGCTCTGCTTCAGTGTGTCAGTGCCTCAGCCCTGGTGCACCTGGTTGCCCCAGTGCCCACTTCACTCATTTGCTTGAGCCTTGGAGACATCTGAATTACAGCCAGACACAGCCAAAACTGCTGGAAGAATCCTCTCCTGACCCACCATGCTGCTTGCATTCCTTCTGCTTGTGTCGCACTGACAATATCAACTGCTATATTTTATGATGAAAGTTGTATCAGGAAGTGACCAGAACAGAGATTTTACTTCCTATAGCACCTTGCGAAGGCATTCTTTTTTGAAAGTGTAACACAAAGTAAAAGACGTGGAATTCCTGCGACAGCTCCTCTTGCTTCCAGGTCATGTGTGTAGGGCACTCAAGGCCTATCGCTTATGATACTTCCCTAAGCTCTTGCAGCAAGTGCACCGACAAACTTCCCAGCTTTTCCTAAGTGCCCTTTTATGTAATCCATATCCATCAGTGAAACAAAAACTAAATTCAGGGTTGCTTATAGCACTGCATTTTCAAGAATTGCCAGGAACTTTAAGAATCTAGATGATGGCAGAAAACTTCTGGGAAAAGGAAGACTAGAAGAGTTTAGACAGTTGAATTTTTGTCATTGCCATTTTGTCTGAAGTATAACTTTATTAGAAAAAGGGCAATAAGCTCCCTCTTCCAATCTTGTCAAGAAAGAGCAAATTTCCTACAATGGAGTACTAGCAGAGGCTCTGCATACTGTTGTGTGAATTGTGCACTGTACAATTTCAAAGGGCCCCACTGACATTGTCATCTATGTGAATGATGCCAAATGGTCCCTTCTGGCAGGAACCTATTATGCAGTTTGCAGTCCTGGCACTGTACAGAGCACAGTCTGTGTGGCCATATGCTGAGGACCTCTTTATGTGACTTTTCTCTGATATAAAGGCTATCTCCGTGCTGTAGTTGGGGTTGGTTCATTTATCAATGCCCATAGATTTTTGATGGTAATCGTCATTGGAAACTTGCATTCATCTAATTTCTGTAAGCTCAGTAGTATCATCAAGGCAGGTATCCTGTTTCAGGTTTGGAAAACAGGACATTGAAGCTATCTTTTAACAGCTACATTGCCTAGGTTCTACCATTTCACTGTTCTTTAGGAAAATTTAGGAAATAAATACAATCTCATGGTTTGCTAAAGAATAAAAAAAAAAACTTGAAGATGAATATGTGTTTTAAAAAGAATTTTTTCATATAGCATTGTCAATGAAAGAAGAAAATCACTTTAGGTATACTTAGGGTCCATCTCTAAAATATATACACATAGAGAGTAGTAAGTTAAGAACAGTCTATTATCTCTAAGAAATAAAGGAGAAATACATACCCAAGAACAGCCCACCTGTGTAATAACATCATATGACATGTTCATACTATATTTCTCATAGATTTAGGATGGAATCCATAGGTTATTTGGACTGAATGAAGTCTTTTAAGTCATTCACTTACACAATTAATTGTTACTATTTGCCAAACACCATAATCATGCAGCCCAACCCTTTCATGAAAAATCTGGTCATAAAGTTGGTTAGAGACAGGGCTGGAAACAAGGCCCAGATGTTCTGTATTCAGGACACTTCACCCCACAGTTTTGTTAAATATTCCCACATGGTTACATGCAGGTGATAAAATGGCAAAGCATCTGTATACAGCATGTGACTTGCATGTAATTTATGTAATAAAGATGAAATACAAACCCTTTGCCAGCCATTTATTTATTACTCTAAATGTCCCAGTGTAAAGAAGGTTCAGTGTCAGGGCTAATAATTTCAAAATTAGTTTGGGAATTTTGCAAATAAATCTTTCCCTACCTATTCATACTCCTTATGACTCATGCATTTCAATCACATCCTTTCTCCAATGTTTCCTGTACAGAATAATATCCTATAAATAGCACTGATCCCTGAGGAACACATCTTCTTATCCCTAACCTTAGAATATGCATCTAGTCCCCTAATTATGATAAAAAATAAACACCCTGACCTCATGGTGGCCTCTTTAAAAGATTTATTTGATGAAGAATTCAACATGTGTAGTTCCTAACAATGTAAAATTACATTTTCTGAAGTGTCTAGACTCTTCCTTTACACAGTGAAACCTCACACTTTGCTGAATATTGCTGAACTTGGTGGCAGTTGAGGAGGTCAAACATATGTGAGCAGAGAGCAGCTGCTCCTGCCAGCTGCCTTCCTCTTTGCATAGACATAAATACTGCCCAAGGATTTTCTGCTGGGCAAGGGAAGAGACCTAGTTTGAGGTTACTGAAAGGAGACCTTTTCTAACATTTTTGCTTGGTAAACTCATCCACAAGCAAGTAGATCAAGAGATACCAAACTTTTAGTTGAATGAGTAGAATAAGAATTTTGATTTCAAACCAGGTTCAAATCCTAACTCTGTACCTACCTACCAATGCTGTTTGACAATGGGCAAGTGTCTTGGTCATGGTCATACTTGCTGGGGCAAAACACCCAATATCCAGAACTTAAAGGAGGAGCGGTTACTTTGGCTCACCTGTTTTAGCCATAGTCTGCAAACTGGAAGACACAGTGGTGGGAGGCGGGGCACGGCAGATGAGAGCGGCTCAGGGCAGGGTGGACTGATAGGTGAGAGAGGGTGAAGGAAAGAGCTGAGAAGGGAAATCAACTCTTCCAGGCCACACGCCCAGTAACCTGCCTCTTCCGACCAGGCTTTTTCTCCTAACAAGTCAACTGTAAACCTCCATAATCCAGTTACCTTTCAAAATCCCTACCTCTGAGCGCATTTAATCTTACTGTTCAAGGCCAACTCACTTCCAAATGGGGACAAAAATATCTTCATGGGGTTTTTAAGGTTAAGTGAGTTAGTGTTATTAATGATTCCAGCAACAAATGTTTATTAACCTCCTATTGCATTCATAGCCCTATCCTTCAGGGAGTTAAAAGTTTTTTTGTTTTGTTTGTTTTGTTTTTACACAGGCATTCCTGACTCATTTAAGGGTTGGAAAGTCAAAATAATACAGTATGACCTGATTTTAAATAAATTAGAATCAAATTTTATAAAATGAGTTATACAAAATCTTTTTCAGTTCCATGTATTTTTGTATGTATGAGTGGTCTGAGTCTTACTATAAAATGTACTTCTTACTGTGAGTCTAGCAGAGAAGATAAATGATTAAACAGCAGCCTTAACAAAGTTGGTGTGATAATTGCAGTGTCATGGGCACATGGGAAGGTCACTGGAGCCAGGAGGTAGGGACAGAATCAGCCAAGCTTTCCAGGAGGAAGTGACATTTAAACTGAGACTTATAGGATGAGTAAAACTTTCCCAAAAGAAGTTGGTGGTAGGAAGCATTTCCTTTAAGTTCTATAAGGAGCTTTGTGGGGTTTTAACAAATCAAAGGCAAGAGACTTGCTCAGATTTGCAATGTAAGGAAGGCTACTTTGGCTGCATGAGGAGAGTAGACAGGGATCCTTTAGGAGACCATATAATGGTGATGTCCATTTCAGGAGGGATTCTGTATTTAAGTAGAAGTGAGTGTATACTTGGTGATTGATAGGGAAACTGCTGGAATGGGAGGGTTTCCGGATGATTCTAACTTGTCCCACACCTCTGATGTCTAACTTACAAAGGCTTCAGGGGACAAATCTAAGTCTGTTAACTCTAAACTCCAATTTAAGGAAACACTGCAGTAAACAGGAAGACATGGCCTTTCAATCACTTCGCAAATCATCTCTCCATCCTGCTGGACATATCTGCAGACTGCTGCAGGCCTAGGAGTTGGCAGGGCTTCCTGTTCCAAAGTAGGCGTGCTCTTGGCAGGAGCCGGAAGGCTGGAAACAGACTGGAAACTGGGCTAGCCAAGCACCTTGCATGAAGATAAAAGAAGAGGGAAACTGGGTACTTTCCCATGTGATCCAGAATATCTGTACAGAAAATAATGTAAAAGTACAGATAACTCAAAGATGTTTATCTTTGGCTTTGAAATTCCATGCATTTTTGGTAGTGAACTTACCTTGCCAAATGTTTTTCTTAGGCTGTATTTTTCATTTCCTGAACACAGACCAGTTGGGACAGCAGGGGGATAAGCTGGTGCCCATGGTGAAATGTGGGTGAATGTCTGGGGAGGCCCTAATATTTTTAACTGAGCTAACACTACAAGTTTCCCTTGTCATTTCCGTTGATCAATAATTAGTTGTCTACCGGTAACATGCCACACAGCAGGGCATTTTTACAGACCTAAGACTTGTCAGGTCACTTAAGTGGCTTGAAAAACAGCTATCTGTGTAGTTCGCAGCACACACATCCACATCACCGAATATTCCACAGGGCAAC
>RJWT010002645.1:0-39882 GCA_004365215.1 Cuniculus paca | reverse complement strand
AAAGTGAGCTCAAGGCCAGCCTGAACAGCATAGTGAGACCCTGTCTCAAAAAACAGGGCTGGGGATCTAGCTCAGCGGTCTAAGCGCCTGCCCGGCAAGCGCAAGGTCGTGAGTTCAATCCCCAGTGCCGCAAAAAAAAAAAAAAAAAAATAAGATGACTTCCCTGTCTTTGGCATTAGCAAACGCTCATTTTCTATGGGCTTGACTTAGGAGGAAAAGGTAGGAACAGTCTAGAGTCCTTTCTGATTTTACATGCCTCTATAAGGAAAGTACAAGGTGAAGGAAATGATTAGAAGTAAAGAATGGAAACTGAAGCAGAACAGGCTTGACATTTCCTCCAGAGTGTAGAGGGGGATGTGAAACCTCACCTCCAAGTCTTAGAGACCGGCCACCACCCTAATGCCATTTAAATGGTGGAAGGAGTCCCAGTTTTATTGTAGGCATGCGTATTTTCTAAGTCTGAGCTAGATTTCATTTAAGAACTACCTTATAGAAGTTTGTATTAAAATCTACTAAGGGTTCTCTCTAGAGCTATTGTCTAAATATCATCAAGCAAAGAGTACGAGTAACTTTAGCCACTAATTTAAATGCAGTATGTACAGGAACAAAATAATGAAAATGTCCCATTAAAGAAATATCATAACCTTCCCATGTTTTAACTTAGATTTATCATTATTTTAACAAAACTATATAAAAGACAAGGCAGTTAAAAACAGTGGGCAAAAACAGATCACAAGCAATTATCCCAAGTAATTACAAGCAACTGGCAGAGACAAAGCAAAATTTGAAGCATAAAAATGTGTTACCTAAACAAGTCCCAGTCCAGAGTCTATGAAACAAAAGCCAACTCTTACCTCCATCCAGTGATCTCAGTGGAAGACCTCCAAATGATATAGGAGAACAAAAGTCCCAACCTACCAGATGTTCTGCATGAGTTCGTGTTCTCTAAAATCGAATGAATTTTAGGAACAACGGAGGTTATGAGCAGGATATATTTATTGAGAGAAAGAAAGCTTCTGTTTGAGAGAAAGACAGAAGGGGTCCTGAGTGGGTTGCCAAAGATTCTGGCTTTTTGAGAGACTTTATTATAGAGTAAAACTATGAGGTGAGGTGAGTCCAAGATGGGGAAAACCTGGGAACTCTCAAGCCAGGTGGGCATGAGGTGGGTCAGAACTATGATCAACCAATAAGATTAATTGTTCAGGTAAAATTGACCAAATCAGGGATGAATAGGGAGGCAAGTCACGTAGTAAGCGAGCGTTCTTAAGGATCAGTGACTCTTCTCATAGGGGATTGGGATGGTCAAGATGATCCATACCTATTTAGAATGTCAATCCCTGATGTTTCTACTTAGGATGTGGTTGTATTTGTCTTGCCTTTATCTTGAGATCTGGCTTACAGCACGAGGTGTCTGTCTCCTCCAAGGTCACAAGATATCTTGTCCTCTGTGTCCCCTTTCTCGAAGGCCTGGCGCTATCTAACTGCCTATAGTATTTCTAACTAACTCAGCTGCCTGTAACAGCATCTATCTATAAGGCAAGTGAACATATTCCAAACTTTAAAAGTTTTGATCTTAAAAAAAAAAAGTAACCTTCAGCCCATGTGAGCAGATAACTATGAGAGGGCACTGAGATCCTTAGAGTGACAACTCAATGACTCTGTGACAGCATGTTGTATGGATAAAAGTTGATCTTTGCTTGATGGGTATCTTGGCTGTTTTCAACATTTCCCTGGAAGCCTTGTAACCTACAGTCTTTTCAACATATACCTGTACTTATTGATGCTTATTTCCTTAGATATAAAGTTATCAAGTGAAATAATAAAAAACAAAATAGAGGCATTTGTTTTCTTAATGTGAATTTGTTTTCTAAAAGTCTTTTCCAAAGTGTAATTGACATACACAAGTAGGCACTTATTCACATGCTGCTTGAAAACATTAACACCTTTTGCCCATCAGAAAACAAAAAATAAAATGCTTCTTATTCTAATTCATATTTCACAAAGAGGTAGTCATAGAACGAAAGTAAATAATAAATGCTCTGGTTAGCTATTGAACTTTGTCCTTTTAAAATTTAAGCTTCAAAGATTATGATATTTTAATGACTGTTATTTCTTCTAATAAACATTTCACTTTTCACTGATTATGACTCACAATTGTGCACAGAATTTGAAAGATACATGTTTTCCTGCTTCCTTCTATTAACTTTGAATATGTATTAATTTTCTATTGAGTGCTGCAAGATTTTATAAAATACTGTCTTTGATTCTGTATTGAGCATTATTCACCTTGGGACTTCATCTATTGACTCAAAGCTATAGTTTTTCTAACAAAATTATCGTGATATGTACTCCAAATAAAAAGCATTCAAGGAGCCTCTCAGAAATGTGTCCTTTTTACAGACCCAGCCCTCCTCTGTGGGGCCTCAGGAAGTAGGGCAGAGCACAGCAGTTTCTCATCCTTCTGTTAGTGTTATAACCCTAAATCCAATAGACCAGCAACTCCCATCATCTAGGTCTGATTACATCTCACCGATCTGTACACTGCCAAGTCATGATCAGCTTCCTCTTGATTTATTTTAGAAAGATTCCTTATTGATCTCCTAGCTTCTTCCATTGCCCTTTCCAGTCTATTGTCAGTAGTAACTGTCAGCAGTCTGGGAATCTGTTAAAACATGCCACACCACACCTCTTCTCTGCTCAGATCCCAGCTGGTTTGCTTCTTTCTCAGTGGCCTCCCATCACAGCAGAAGTAACAGCTAAAATCATCATGGTGGCCTGAACACCCTGTTGAGGCTCCACCAGCTGGTGCTCATAACCTCTCAGACACAGCCTGCTCTCCAGCCCTAACTCCCTCAGTTCCAGCTACTACACTGCCTCCCTTGTCTCTCAGACACATCAGAGAGACTCTTATTTGCCTTATCTGTACTTTGTCCTCTATCTAAAAGGTCATGTTTACAGGTCACTTCCTGAGTACACAACTTTTTTGCACATGTGCCTCCTGCTTGTGCTTTGCTTAATCTTCCCCTACAGCGCTTACTACCGTCTAACATAGCATGTATTTATGCCATGTGTGTCACATGTAGTATGTACAGTGCTTACTATTTATTGTCTGCCACTCCTAGAATGTAGGTCTAGAAAGATGGAGATGCTTGCTTCTTGTCTTTGTTGCTCGATTCTCAGTGTGCATTTGGCTTTAACACTTTTGAATGATCAAATAAATAACCAAATTTCTTTTATTTTCCTATGAACAATACTGTCTGAGATAGAAATGCCACTAGTCCTAAAATATTTTTAATTTCTCCATGGTTTTTCTTTTTACCATTTTTATGGTTTGGGGCTACATTCAAACTTACCATGAGCTTCATTTTTCCCTTGTTAAATACTTCTACATCCGGAGTGAGACTAGCATATGTTAGAAGTTTTAGTTGGCATTTGTTAACAGCATTGTTCTTCACACTGTTTAACACAAACATGAATTTAGAAACTAGAATTTATGAGTGACGCCATCATTTTGAAGCCACACATTCCCAAATTCTTCAGTTACACATCTTACAGTCTTCTGACATCTGGTACAGCACATCCCTGCTCATGTTTTTGATAGTTTTCCTTGAGGTAGCTGCACTTGCAAAGTAATCTGTACCAAACCTTTAACAAATATTTATGGAATAGATTTGACTCTTTGAGTGAGGGTATCTATTTATAAGATTCCTTTAAGAGTTAAATTCAGCAACACAATGAAAATGTTGACCAAACAAAAAAATATTATCCAGGACTTGTACTCAGAAAGCATCTCAGCATCTGATATTTTTCAGCATGTATGCAGTGATCACAGGGTCCATAAACTCTTAGTCTCCAAATATAAAAAATATGTGTTAACATATTTTTGTATGTGTTCTAGGGGAAACCAGTAAGTGGGAGCTAAGGAATTAAGATCACTGTGTTTGCCTACTGTGCTGGGTAACTTTATATTCTCAGTTTAAAATGTCCTGTTTTCCTTTCTTATTCTCATTTAAAACTTTGTTTCAGTTTTGGCCATTCTCCATTTAGCTTCTAAATCACTATAGGGATCATTTCATTATTTGAAACTGATATCTAGAGTCAGTCATTTTATTTTTAAATAAAGCCCCTTGCACCTTTCAGTTCAATTTAAAGTGGTTTTCATTCAATAAGAATCAGAAATAATGTGTCAGATAGTGTGTTCAGGAAGTTAGTTTGCTAAAATATTTGTATTGACTTCCATCACTTAAAATTGAACCTTATTGTCTGGTAAAAATATCTAAATGAAGTTTTTTTAAAAAAATGTTTGCCACTATGTTTACTAACTATTTATCCTTCCATAAATGCTCCCAGAAAAAATTCCTGTAAAAACATTTTTATCACATATCCTTATGATTTGTTTTTCTCTTCCCCATGCAGCTCAGATATATCCTTCACAACTCAAGAATTATTTCTTTCTTTACAGCAGTTCCTTATGTCTGTTTTCCTACCCTGATGTCTAGATATCTCCTTAATAGTATATTCCATATTTCCGGCCTTTTTGAACTTGTAAATTTCTAATAGTTGTATATGTTCTATAAAAGATAATGAGGTTTTTCCAAGGAGAATGGTGGTCATTAATTCTGCATATATCAAAATGGAATGTGTCATCTCTAAGCAAAATATACGCTCACGCCATGCATAAAGACAACCCTTGCTTGCTTCAACCAAGAGCATGTGTTATGAAACAACATTTTTAAACAAGCCATTAAGAAATATTCTTATTCTTTCCTTAATGTCTTTCAGCTGTATGTGAGCAGAATTAGAAGGAATTTCCAGTGATTCATTCCTAGTTTTGGCTTTGCTGGCATTCTGTAATATTGTGCATAATAAACCTTCCAAACAGCCCTTGAGAGAGGCTTGGCAGAAGAGCTGATAACTTGTAGCTATCAAATATATCAGATGTTTTAAAAACTCGATCATTCGCAAACAATATTACATATTATTAAAATATCGGAATTAACTGCAAAATCTGCAAGCAGCAAGCAGTGTTGTAAATCAGCTAAGCAATTAGCATGAGATTTTCAAAGTGACTGAATACAAATTCAGAATTATGAAGTTATTAACTAATAACACTTCAAGTGATGGGAATAAATATTCGCTAATATAAAAATTATCAACCACTGAAATACCCTTTTCTACAAGCAGGTCGCTGAATCTTCATGCTGGTGCACTTAGATTGATAAACTACTGATGTTCATTTATTCCAGTTGCTGAACAAGGCTTGGGCTCAGAGAATCTGTCATGCGGGTGATCAGCCCATCATATTCGGCTGTTTGTTTTCATTTAATCAGGAGGCAGGTCTTCACGAATTTAGATGCAAGTCTTATTACTACTGTTTGAAACTAATTGCTGGAAAATGAATTTCGGTAACAGGATTTTTTAATTTCCAATCTCCCTCTCTGTCTTTGTAGTAGTAGACTCTGAGCTATGAACTTAGACTTTGAAAATATATGTTACATAGGACCAGACCACAATCTCTTACCATCAGGGCTGTTGTAAGGAAATCGCCCCTTCTGCTACAGTGTATTCTACACTCTACTTTTTCAAAATTAGCTTCTTATTATCTTGTGCTACATAAAAGAATTCTCTCTTCTAAATAAAAACAAACACTTTAATATGGCTTCAACATGGTCCCAAGTAACACATTTTTTTGTTTTTGTTTTATATTTCAATATGACATACATACTCAAAAATATAAACCATTAATTAATTAATAACTCCCTAGAAACAAAAGTAAATAACTGTCTAACTTACTGCTCCTACCCTCCAAGCATCCTGGAGCCAACCAGCTGGAAATGATCACTTCCTTAATTTTCTTTATTAGTGTCTCCTCTATAAAGATGGCAGTTGTTTTTGTTGATGTTGTTTTGTTTGGTTTGGTTTTTTATTTTTGAGACAGGGTCTTTCTACGTAGTTCAGCTCCACTTTGAGCTTACTGTGTAGCCCAGGCTGGCCTCGAACTTGGGGTAATTCTCTTGCCTCAGGCTCCTGAGTGCTGGTATCATAGGCATACACCGCAGTGCCCAAAAGAAGGTATGAATTCTTAAGTATCACAATTTCACCAGTTTTTGAATATTGAACAAATTAAATTGTTGTCTTGGGATGGTATTTGCACTGAAGTCATTGTTTTAAAAATTTATTCATACTCATATATCACTCCAGGCTCTTAAATTTAAACTGTTTCATATTCTACTGCATCAATATGCCAGATGTATTTATCTTTTCCATCTTGACAGACATTAGGATTTTCATATTTTTTCATTGTTTGGATTATTACAAACCATGGTGTTATCAACTTTCCATATATGTTTTTTTTCTTACTGCTTATACCCATGAATGGAATATTAAAACTCAGTGACACATGTCTGCATACTAGATGAATATTTATGTATCACTCAGAAACGGGCAATGCTAATTTGTATATAAGCATTTTCATGCTCTAACATATATGTCAAAATGTTTGCAAAATGCTTGTACCAATTTACACCTCAAGCAGGAGTGAATGATAGTTCATGCTACTTCACATGCTTGACGGTACTTGAAATGATTGGACCATTTCTCTGTTATTCTTGGTCTGGAACTTTCTATCCTATTGTTTATTCTGGTTGCAGGGTAGAAACTTTTTTGAGCTATTGAAATTTGCCATTTCTTTCTTCATCTGCTAATAAACTTAGTCACTAAATTCTTAAATTTGGTCATTGTCTTTTCTAATTTTCAAATTTCTATTTAATTGTTTTTCAACTCTGTGATGGCATATTTTTGTAGTTTGAAGTTTTTTGTCAATTAAAAAAATTCCCGAGTCAGGCATGGTGGTGCACACCTATAATCCCACCAAACAAAAGACTGACGAAGAAGATTGCTGCAAGTTTGAGGCTAGCCTGGGCTATAATAGTGAAAAAAAAAAACTGTCTAAAAAAAAAAAAGAAAAGAAAAAAGGCATTTATCCTTTATTTCTTTAAATACAATAAATATACCATGCTTCTGAAAATTCTAATATCTGAACTTGAAGTATCTATTTCTGTCATCTGTGTTTGTTAGCTATTATCTAGAGCATTATTTCCTTTCACCTGATGTCCTGTATGTTTACTTAGTAAACTTTATTCAAAAGTCATTTGAAGGAAAAACTGAGTCCTAAAATTAAGGTACTTTCCATAAAAGGAGATTTGTTTTTGTTTTAGTATTTTTTCCTGTTAGGCATCTGGAGTCTCTACCAGTCTAGTAAAATCTTAATTTTGTTAAAATTTGAAATAAATTTTGCAGTCTTTGCTTTTAATCCAAAAGACTGAAAAAACTAAAATTTAGAAAGATGCAGTTGAAGCAAGACTAGTTTTAATGACTTCCTCTTGTTTAAGTTATTTTGTGACTTTGAGCTGTAATACTTTGTTCCTGAGTCTTCTCATCTATTAAAGAAGTATAGAGCTGATAAACCAAATCATGATTTTTCTTATTTTAATTTCTTTTGTCTTCCATTATTTTCATTTTGGTGCCAGTTATGGTATGTGCTGTTTTTGTTTTATTTCATATTTTTTGATACCTTTAGTACTCATTTCACCAACTGGTTATAATCATTTTGAAAGTGGTGCTGATGACTATTTTCTCTCTCCCTATATAGAGTGCAGTACTCTGATGCAGTAGCTGCTCAACAGATGTTAAATGGATTAGTCAATGAGTGAATAAATTTTGGAAATAGGTACATATATAAAAGTGATTAAACCAAGTTCAGTGTTGCCACAGAGAAAGAACAAGTATTTTCCCCTCTATTATAGTTCCCAGAGCTTCAGTCTAATTTCTGTTGCTGTTTACCTGTCTGATATATTGTCTGATTGTCCTCACAAAGAACAACTAACCTGAGTTAGAATTTATGAATAGTGATCCAACTCTATAATAGAGCTTAAAAATAAGGCTTTAAAAACATTGATCCAGATGAGGAGTGATAGGATGTAATAAAAGTTTATTTAGGGCATAAAATTTAAAAGACATGTTCATCAATAATTTATCAACTTTCTTTAAAACAACCCTTAGTCTAACTATTTCTATTCTGTACTTTCAATCAATTCTACTTGACATTGCTAGGTAGAGAGTTTGACAACAGTCCCGTGTAAAGAATCTATATATCTAGAGATTTACTTATAAACAAATAATTAAATTCATTCCTAGGAAAAAATTTAGCATATAATAATTTAATATATTAAACAGTTGATCTAAAGCAATATGAATAAAAATGAAAAGAAATTGTTAATAACTTATATAAGAATGTATACTGGTACATTATTTTTCCATATTTATCCCATAGCTATGCAATGGCGTTAACCTTTTAATTTTTAAAGTACCATTAACCACAAAGACGTCATTGAAATTTCTGGTCATTACATTACTGCCAAATTGAACAGATTTGTTAGCTTTGAGGATTCATGAACATAGATGTTTATAACCCAAAGTTGTTGGTGAGAGAATGAATCAAGTAAGATCCTTCATGAGTGCTTTCCCAATTGATTTGGCAATTGATAGAAGGTCACAATCTAGAAATAAATAAATGCATGATTTCTGTAACTACCATTTATAACACTAATGATAGAATGTTCTGATCATAGTCACAGGCTCCCTGAAGTTGATCTTTGTCTTGGAATTCCTTTAGTCCATCTGATTCTAATGGGCTCAGGATGTACTTCAGTGTATTGACACAAGGCACAGCCACCGGTTAAGGCTATATTTTGCCCAAACAACTAAATGAAAAGTAGCAAATTGTTCAATTTTCTGGAGGCTTTATTATATAATTTAAAATATGTAAATAAAGCAGAATCATCAAAATGTGTTGAACTTTACATAAAATATTAAAGGGTTGACTGAAGTTTTCTTTCATGTACTATAAAATATAAACAAGTCAGTTTTATTAGAAATTTTATTCACTCTCAAAACTTACCTATTGATCTAATAATTTATCAATATTCATTATCATTAAATACTATTATACCAAGAAGATGAATACCTTAATAAAGAAGATTGGAATCTTTTTTATGCATTCTAGAATTGCAGAAAGGCAGCCATAGTCTGGTACAGCATGTCAAGCACCAGGGATATCGACTACTGTCTTGTTTCTCTGAAAAGCATGTTCTCAGATAGTTACCAGGGCAAAGGTCATACTGATTTCCTGGATATACAAGTGAAAAGGGACAACTCAATGGCTAGCTAAATCATTTTCATTATTTTTTAAAAGGCATTATTGCAGCAAAATGAAACTCTTTGACCCTGAACGATTAAAAAATTTAACTCATGGTAATTTTTAGGGAAAAAACTGAGTATTATGGCATACACTATTCATGTAACTGGTGCACTGAATTCATAAGGCACTTATTAATGTCTTTGAATAAAGCCAAAAACAAAGCAGTATTATTTTACATCTGAAGGAAGGCTATTTGGAACATTACAAAGAAAAAATGATTCAATGAGAAAATCTTTCAGTATTCTGACTTAGACCCAAAGAGAGATTTTAAACTGCCCAACAGGCTACACAGACTATATAGACCATAAATAGTTATCTGTAAACACTACCACTGCTGAAAGAGTTCTAAACAAATTAGGATATTAAGGAATATAGTATCTAATTTTCTATCATCTGTCAGCATGTTTCAAACCAACTGAACTCTTAATATTGAATGTTCCAAAGTGAAAAGGGCTAATGTATTTAAAAAAAAATTTGAGCAAATGAAAGAGGTGACAGCAGAAATCATTTTGCCAAATTTATCAAATTAGTCTGCCAAGACGAGTGATTTCCTTAAAGTAGTAAAGAAGCTGTTTTTGCCCTGAAATGCATGCTTACATCAAATTTGTAAAATTACTTGGCAAATAGCTTACAGTTTATTAGATGTTATAAATTTTAGCTAAATGATATGTTCTTGGAATATTTGATCTTTTCAGAGTTGCACGTAGAGTTTACCTGTTAACTATGATTTTATCTATATATGTAAAAATATAGACATCTGGGCACCTGCAGTCCCAGCACTTGGGAGGCTGAGGCAGGATTGCTGTGAGTTCGAGGCCAGCCTGGACTACATAGTGAGCTTAACTAAGGCCAGCCTGAATTACATAGCAAGACTTGGTCTCAAAAGAAAAAAAAAACATGTATGTGTATGTATATGTGTATATATATATATATATATATATAGAGAGAGAGAGAGAGAGAGAGAGAGAGAGAGAGATCTAAAGTATTGTAGAAGCATTGTTTCCAAAATTCACTGTACTCCTGATAAATTTCAGATTTGTCCTGAGAGGGTAGAAACATGAACTCCTGAACCCTGAATTGTTTAGTCACTTTCAGCATTGTTCAGTGATTTGATTCATTAGTAATGTATACATTGTATACTGAGTTTATTCTTCCAAATTGTTTAACAGTGTTTAGACTTTACAAGCAAAACTCTTTAAAGAATTAATCTTTGCTTGTCCAGAAGGATACTGACTGAAGTCAAATGTTTCTTATATCCACATAGGAAGAGCCCTTCGTAATGGTCTCTGAAAATGTCTTGGGTAAGCCGAAGAAATACCAGGGCTTCTCCATTGATGTTCTAGATGCCTTATCCAACTACCTGGGCTTTAACTATGAAATTTATGTGGCACCGGATCACAAGTACGGAAGCCCACAAGAAGACGGAACATGGAATGGCTTGGTAGGAGAACTAGTCTTTAAGGTAAGAATTCATTTTTTTATCTCACACCTGAAGGTTCAGTTGGAAACTAATTTCATATAAAATAAGTGTGGTGTGTTGTATCAGGCTATGGTGTTAAATGCAGAAGTCTTACCTAATATCATTGTATCCACTTTGTGAAAAGAAAATTGATTGACAACAGAAAACTAAATTTGAAAAAATTTCTTATAATAGAAAAACATTTAGAAGAAGACCTGATATTGCCAAACTCATATCCCAAACATTTTGTCAGTATATGGTTCATGATGAAGTCACAATTCATACCGTGTGTTTTTCCTAAATGCTATTATTAAAATTTTTTCAAAAATATTAATACCTTAGGATCTAATTACTTAGTTTTGGAATCTAAGCAAGATTTATCTATGATTATATTTTTCTCCTTGTTCTTTGAATTCTCAAAATATGTTTAAAATTCTATTTATTTCTTTAGTTTTGTGTGCAGTTGCTATAATATTTTGAAGCTATTATTAAATATATACATTTATAATTATTATGTCTTTATGATAATTGTTGAATAAATGGATTTTTAAAATATTTTTCATTTTTGAGGAGAATAAAACCAAGCAAAATAAAACAGTATAGAGTCAATCAAAACAAAATAATGAATGTGGTACAGGACTTCAAAACAAGGTAAAAGAAAATCAATAATGGCTACCACAATGCCTCTTGTTATCTTCAAAGTAACTGCCCATACCATCAGGCATGATAAAATCAAACAAAACAAAATACAATAAAACCAATCAAAACAAAACAATGAAAGCAATACAGCACTTCAAAACAACACAATAGGCATACAACAGTGGCTACCATAATGCCTCTTGATATCTTCAAAGTAGCTGCCTATGCCATCAGACATAATAAAATCAAACAAAACAAAATAGAACAAAATCAATCAGAACAAAACAGTGAAAGCAATACAGGGCTTTGGAACAGGATAATAGGAAATCAATAATGGCTACCACAATATATTTTGTTATCTTTGAAATAGTTGTCCATGCCATCAAATATAATAAAATGACACAAAACAAAACAGAATAAAACCAAACTACACAGAACAATGAAAACAATACAGGGTTTCAAAACACAATGGTAGATTAACAATAGCCACTACCTTCCCTTTTTAGACATTTCCTCCCTTTTCACTTTCACAATATCTATTGTGCATCTCACATCTCAATAACTTCAGTTTTTTTATACTAGGGAGACAACATGATGTTTGCCCACGTGCCTCTGAACCATTTCACCCATGAGCATGATCTCAAGTTGTATCCATTTACCTACAAGAGCCTTAAGGTTATCGTTCTTTATAACTGAGGAGCTTTCCACTGTATAAAAATGCCATATCTTTCTTTTCCATTCTTCAGTTGATAGGCAAGCTACCCTGACTTTTTTCTCATTCCCTGTCATGTAGAGTATTTTCCCTTCTTTGACTTTCAGTCTATGAATTTTCCTTCGAGTTAAATGTGCTTCTTGTATAGAGCATATTGATGGAACCTGTCTCCTGATCCACTCTGCCTGTGTTTCTTTTTATTGGTGAATTCAGACCATCTACATTAATGGTTATGGTCAACATGCACTGAGTTCTCTCTGCCATGCTATTTTCCTGCTGTTGACTTCCTACTTTTTGCCCTCCATTCAATTGTCTGCCCCTCTTGATGGTCTCCCTCTGCCACTGTTCTTGAGACCATGGTCCTTTTTATCTCTCTCTTGAATGTCCTTCAGTATTCTTTGTAGGGTGGATTTGGTGGTCATGAACTCCTTCAGTTGTTCTTTGTCATGAAAGTATCTTGTTTCTCCATTAATTTTGAAAGAAAGTTTTGCAGGGTACATCAGTCTGGGTTGGAAGTTGTTTTCTTTCAGGACTTGCAATACTTCACTCCAGGCTCTTCTTGACTTGATGGTTTGTGTTGAGAATCTGTCACGATTCTGATGGGCTTTCCTTTATAGGTGATCTGTTTCTTTTCTCTAAGAGTTTTTAATATTCTGTTCTTGCGATGATTTTCTAGGATCTTGCTTATTATATGTCTGGATGTAAATTTATTTTGGTTATGGCTAGCTGGAGGTTTATATGCCTCACTTACCTGAATGTCACATCCTTTTTCCATGCTTGGGAAGTTTTCTGCTATTACTTCTGTAAATAGAATTTATATGTCATTTGTGTTGACCCCTGCTTTTTCACTGACACCTATTATTCTTAAATTATTTTTCTTTGTGTTGTCTTGCAGCCATTAAATTGTTATTTACTGGTTCCTTGTTATTTTTAAGAGATCTTTCCTTTCACGATTACAAGCTGCAAACCTGCCTTCAAGGTCTGAAAGTATCTTCACTTTCTTCCAAGCAGTTTTGCTAGCTTTCAATGGAGTTTTTAATTTCCTGGATATCTTTTTGAATCTGTTTCATGCATTCTAAGTCTCTCATGTTGTTCATTCAAGGTTTGCTTCATTTCCCTCTGCTTCTCTATTTTTTTAATCTATGTTTTCTTTAGAGATGCTTAGCAATTCTTTTATTGTGTTTTTCATTTGTTCTTTTACCTGAGACAGTATTTCTGTTCTAATTTCTTTTATAGTCTCATGAAGTTGTTTCTTTTCTTCACTTGCCATCACTTCTAAAACTTCAGGTGTGCGACTCCCGATCTCTTCTGTGTTTACATCTCCTGGACTTGCTCTGCATGGGTTGGAGTCCAGAGACTGCCTTTTGTTTCTTTGTCTTGACAATCTCTTTGGTTCTTCTGGACAAGCAGGTAGTGGGGTCCCAAGCACTTCCTGCATTGGCTACAATTTCTCCTAAGCATGATTGGTTCTCTTGGCCACTGCTGGCTACGGGTATCCAATGGTGGCCATTGGGTGCAGTGGTAAAGAGCTGGTAGCTGCTTTTCCCACCCTGCACTGGCTACCAGCAGCAGGAAGCATCCCAGGGGGCAGCTGGTGTGTGTACAGGGGCAGTGCTGGCTGCTCCCTCCTGGACCTGAGCTGGTTACCTGTGAGGAGCATTCCTGATGGCCAAATAATTGAATTTTGATTTATAGTTT
Organism: Cuniculus paca; assembly: GCA_004365215.1. NCBI lineage: Eukaryota > Metazoa > Chordata > Mammalia > Rodentia > Cuniculidae > Cuniculus > Cuniculus paca. Next base: position 26,115 of record RJWT010002645.1, on the reverse strand, counting down.
ACTATTTTATTCTTATGTCCTCTGTTCCTTTTTCTCCTGCCCCTTTCTGGTGGCAAATCAAAATTATTTTACTATTTTATTTTGTCTCCACTGTTGCTTCTTTAGCTGTTTCTATTTTTGTTTGTTTATTTGTTTGTTTTTTGTTGTTTGTTTGTCCATGGTTAATTGAGAGATCATAATACACATACACACATTCTTATGTGTCCATATCCTATGTGACACTAATGTTGCTCCATTTCATGTTAAAAAAATTAATAAACTTGTAGCAACATATGAAATCTTATTTATGCCTAGCTTATCATTTCTGCTACGGGTTGCAAATTTGTATTTTGTTAACTCCACAACAAAATACAGTTTTTGTTTTAACCAATTAGTTATTGTTTGAAGGTATAAAAAGAAAAAGAGACAGTCGCTGGTATTGAATGACATATTACTATTTCTAGTTTCTGTATTCCCTTCCAGTATCTGAGCTTCTGTCTGACATTGTTGAACCCAAAGAGCTTTCTCTGGAATGTCTTGAAGTATAGTCCTGTATGTGGTGTATGCTCTTGATTTTTGTTGATTTACAATAACTTTACTCATCTTTACTTGTAAATAATATTCATACCGATTAACAAATTCAGAGTTGACAGTTTTTGAGGACTGTGTATGTCTCAAAAGTGAATCTCTACCACTCTGTTGTAGGCAACAATTAGAATCTTTCATTGGATGCTCTCAGCCTTCTAGGTTTTGTTTTCCATGGATTTTCTTAGGGTCTTTGTCATGAATGTTCAGGGTCAGTGAAGCATTTGAGGGAAGTTTTTATGCCAATTTGGAGTTTCATCTGGCTACCCCAAGCTATCTCAAACTTCATTGTCTGCCATGTTAACTAATAACAATCTGATTTTCTACTCAAACACTAAGCTACCTGTGTTGTCTGAATTTAGGTAGGTCCTCAGCTAATAAGTGTATAAAACCAGATTTCCCCAGTACAATGGGCATTATCCAGAGCTCATTTTCTGCCTGATTTTTCTTGGGAGTTGATGATCTAAACCAGAATTGTTTGATAATTTTGTGAGAGAAGTCAGATTGCAAAAAATTATGAAAAAAATGTGGAAATGAAAAAGTAAAAGCAACATGCGTACGCTATTACTCTTTCAGAAGATTTGGATGGGGACGGCAAGAGAGAGAGGTAATAGAATATTAGAATTTGTTAATAGAACATGGCAGAGGTTTTGTTTTTTGCAAAACAGACTTGAGTATATTTATAAGCTGAGGAAGAAAAAGAAGGACAATTTAAGGATAGAATGTTAAAATGTGAAGGATAAAGATAGGGAAGAAGAAAAAAAAGACTAGATTAAGAATTGATTTTGAGGAAATAAAACCGTTGCCTTAATATAGAAAAAAATGTGCTGAGAATGTGTTTTTTTAAATCTCAAGGCAAAAATTTGGGAGATGGAGGAAGACCATATCTAATTGCTTCAAATTTCTTGATAAAAATAGAAGATGATGGGAATAGGTGTGACGTAAGAGTCTACAGGAGAATTGTGGGGCTTGAGACTCACTGCTAAATCAGAATGGATAAAAGGAGAGCCCCGTGGGGAAGGACTGAGCTGAGGCTTGTGTAAGGCTGATCCTTTTTACTGTAGCCCCCTGCCCAGCACTGTGACTCAGGAGCAGAGAACGAAAGCCCAAGTGTGAGAGCAGATAAGGTTAAAACATCCACATCGAGCCTGAGCTACGTGGGTGAATTTGGCGAGAAAGTTAAGTGAGAGTAAAGACAAGCTGAAGTGATCAAGAAGGCCTGGATCAGGGACACAGACCTGGCTACCTGTTTGAAGAAATTAATCAGTCCCTCACGATGAAGTTGGAAAACATGTGAAATATAGATGAAAATATAAATGAGCTTGGAAGCTAGAGAGGTATTTCTAGAGATTGAAATACAGAAGTCTAAATTTTGATCTTAGGTAGAATATTAGAGCATACAAGAAAAATTGGAGTTTAAAATACTCCAAAAAGGAGTATTTTAAAAACTCCAAAAAGGAGTTTAAAATACTCCAAAAAGGTGCATCACAGGGATTTTAAAGGTGGCGAAACTCTTCTTTATGATACTGTGATGGTGAATAGTATGGCAGCATCATGCAGGTGCTGAAACTCATAGAAAGGAGAAAGTCTAATGTAAACTATAGACTTTAGTTAATAATAATGGTCATGCTAATAATAGAAGAAACTTTGTACTTCCTGCTCAATTTTTCTATAAACATAAAGCTTCTCTTAAAAGCAATATATTTAAGATATAGTAAAAGGGAAACAAACTGTTAAAGGGAAAGTACATTGTTTGATCAATCTTGCACGCCTATATTTTGTAGACTGAGCAATTACTTTCAGGATAACAATATGTAATATAACAGCCATTGTTAAATTCCTATCATCTTGTTTTGAAATCCTGTATTGCCATTTTGTTGTTGTTGTTGTTGTTGTTGTTGTTGTTTTTGTTGTTGTCGGCATTTTGCTTTTGTTGTTGGTTTTTAATTGTTTGTTTGCTTCTTGATTTTTCTGTTTTTTTCTCTTTCAAATAAAAATAAATCAATAAAAATTTTAAAAAATTTAAAAAACAAATCTATTTAAACAATGACTCAAAAATGATTGCAAGGAGCATCTGTATTGAGACTGAAATCTAGTAGGAAGTTAGAAGGTTCTGGAGAGAAGAGCAGTATTTAGCCCATTCTCAAAGTACTTAGAGCATGCAAAGAAACCACTGCACAATCTGTCTGACAGAGATGGTAAGAGCTCTTCCTGAGAAGTCACAAGTAATTGCTGGAACAAAATAAAATACTGAAAAACAAAATAAAAGCAGAGATGGCATGCATAGAGTTTCACCAACAAAAAGCCAAAGTCAAGTTCTCTGAGTTTCTAAAAACACAGGTAAAACTCCAGATGTCTAGAAAGTAAGGGGAAGGATGGCAGTGAATGCTCAATACATGAAAATACAAAGCAAAAATGTACTTTTTGCCAGAGTCCTCTGTCTGTCCTACCTATCCCCCCTTTTTCTGTTTTATTATTTTTTATAATGCATATCATAATTGCATTGTGTTATCTACTTGATCATTAAATTCCCCTGCTAAACTCTAAGGTTAATTTGGAAAGATTTCACATATTTGATTTACTGCTAAAATTTTAGTGTCTAGAAAGCATTTATCCATAAGGACTTGGTAGCAGTTTTATAATGTTTTAAGACATACATCAGATAATAACATTATCTTTATTTATGTCTTTCAATCAACTCATTGCTTTCAACCAACCTACTGTACCATCCTAAACTCAATTTGATATGAAAAAAGGTTTCTATGTTTATTGCAAGTCTAAATGTTTGGCTTTTAACACTACTTTTAAGTCTTTTTCAATTAACTATATAACTTGTTATATTTAGTCTTGCCAAGTTGCTTTGACAGTAGCATCATTTACAGGTATAGAAGAAATTAAGGAAGGATATATTTGGGAAGAGGATATAGGGTGTGAATCAAAACCAATATTTTGGAAACGGGCAATAATAGCCCAATAATCATTCTAAAACTTTGTGGGTATCGACTTCTTAAGTCATCATAGTAATTTTGACAATAACTCTCCCATTATGTAGATAAAACCCCAGATATAGAGAATTTAAATAAACTACCTTGACTTATATAATTAATAAGTGGGAGAACTAAGATTTGAGGTTAAGGTTTTGACTCTAGATCTCATTTTTTAAAAAATAAATACAGACAGACCTCAGAGATATCCAAAATGAAAAGGAAATAGGTCATTTCATATATGAGTCCACAGTTCAGGCAAGAGATTGGACATATGCATCCTTTCCTACTCAGCATATAGATGAAATTAAACTGCCCTCTACCTTTCTTTACCCCTATTTCTCTCCCACAGTCTCTTTCACATTCCTTGCTCCTACCCACTGCTTGACAACAGTATGCTTTATCTTAAAAACAGCCCTCCCTTATTTTCCAAGTTAAATTAATTGGATGTCTTTGGTCATGAATGACAATCCAGCGAAGGTGAAAAGATAATTTAATGGCTCACAAAGCTGATGTGCCCTGAGATGAGATCCAGGCTCATTTCCTCAGGCCTTGGTGTCATTCCCTCCATCTCTCAGCCCTGCTTTCCTCAGTGTGGCCCCAGTTGCCAGGCTGGCTCTTTTTCTTGGCAATGAGGTTACTTTCCACAGCTCCAGGCTTCGATCCCAGTCTCTTATCTACCCCAAGACAAATATCGGTTCTCTCTTTACCAGCAGTTCCAGATCAGAGCTGCAGCTTGAATGCTCACTGGCTCTGACTGCCGAGAGCTGTGTCCCAGAGGGGGCCGTGCTCGTGTGCCAGGCCTGCAAGTCACCCACATCCAGCACCAAGGGCAGCAGGGCTTCCCTGCATGCAGAACATTGGCGCGAGCATGAGGAATGCCTCCCCAAGGAAAAGCAGAGTGCTGTAATCCGAAGAGGAACAGACAACACACAAAAATCCTTCAGAGCCATGAGAATAACTGAATAAGTTTGAAGGAGACTATCAAGAGTTCTTTATGCATAAAAATTGAAACCAACAGTAAATGAAAACCTACAAAAAACTTGTTAAGTTAGAAACAAAGGGTTGCAAAACGTTTGCCGAAAATAAAATAACAAGTTGTTAATGTCCCTTTTTCACTGATATGTAAAGAGATGGTAAAATCCACACCAAAAAAATTACTAAGATTCCAGTTGATAAAGATAAAAAGATAGCTGGGGATTTAGCTCAGTGGCATAAGCGCGTGCCTGGCAAGCGCAAGGTCGTGAGTTCGATCCCCAGCACCAAAAAAAGAAAAAAGAAAAGATTAAAATATATAAATGTACAATTTCAAAAGAAAAAGCCAATAGGTATTACAAATCCAAAAGAAAATCTGTTATGATGGAGAAGGATGTTTGATAGTGTAAAATGTTCTTTCACAAAAAAAAGCTACAATTCTGTGTTACATATACTTGGAATGATTTTGTACTCTATATGTTATAAAAATAGCCCATCGCTAAAATGAGATGCTGCACATATTTCATTTGTTTACATACTGAACAACACTGGCAACTAACATAGTAAAACAAGGCCTCAGAGCCCGACATGTGAAGCTGACCTAATAATAATTACAAGCATCTGTATAGAGCTGTGTGCTGACACAGTCTTTTGAACTTTGAATTTATTAACTCCTCAGTACTCACAATGGCCCTAAGGTAGGCACTACTATTATTCCAATGTTACAGATGACAAAACTCAGAGAAGCAAAGTAAATTGCCTATGGCCGCACAGCCAAATTGTAAGGAGCTCATGGTTCAAATCTAGACAGTTTGGCTCCAGAATTCAAGTACTTACTTAATCCTTTTACCAACTGCAGAGAAAAATGGAGATCTACTGTAAGTTGCATTAGCAGAACATTTTACTAAACCAAGTTACATACTAGTGAAGAAAATGATACTCAGAAACTGTTCAGCCTAGGGAGTTATAAGACCTGCACATGTGAATACTGTTCAGGTGGAGTTTGGATGGGGCATGAGTAGAAGACAAAAAATAAAATTATATGGAGAAGGATTGGGGGTATGACAAAAATGACTTGTGACTCTGAACTGCTCAAAATTCTCACCCCTTTCTCAAAAATCTGTCTCTTCATTCTTCTTCTAAGAAAATTAAAACTTTTATGTTCATCTTACATTTTATCATAGTCCAGTCTGCCTAGGTTGCCCTTACTTATCATCCCAAATTTTCAACTCCAGAAAAACTCATACTTTGTACTAGTTTTCAGATCATTTCGATCTTTTAATAATCCTGTTTTCTGACAACATCTGTTCCACATCTTTGTAAGCTATCTTTTGAAACATCACATGCACACACACTCACACACACAATTTATTTCTACATAACATCTCTTTTAGAATGCAGAAGACTGAGGTTATGTTTGCTTTGTGTGCCAAGTACAAAGTAGAATAGCTTATATTCATCCATTCATCCCCACACATTTTTTAATGCATGTTATGTTCTGTACACTGTGCCTAATATCATAGCTATAAAAAAATGGAAGATACTATTCCTATCTTCAAACCCCTCATAGTGTACATGGAAAATAAATGCTTAAATAAATGGTTGAAACATAGGATGTCACAGGGTGATACATGCAGGGAACCATGGCAACTCAGGGGTCGAGTTGCATCTCCTTCTGGGTATTGGGAAGATTTCACAGAGGTGGAAAAACTTGAGCTGTGTCATGAGTCCGCACGTGGGAGGCAGCAGTAGGGAAATTATACAAGCAGGTTTGCTGTGCTACAGAGCTAGACTTGATCGTTTAACCAGTGAAAATTATGAAAGGTTTTTACACAAGAGAAAAATGTGATTTCGTTTGTTTTTTTGAAAAAGATAACTGAGGTAGACTGAGGATGCATTTGGAGAAAAGAAGGGAAAAGACAAATGACTTTTTTGAGAATCCAGGAAAGAATAAAGCAATGCCTAAACTAAAAGAGCATCAACAGGAGGTTAACAAGAAATGATTTTGAGACAACAATCAATAGGCTAAGTTTTAATTAATCAAACTTGATAACTCGGAGAAGATCAAGGAGCTATTGAGACATAGTGAGAGGGTAATGAGCTGGCAGGCATACAATGACAGAGACAGGGGACACAGAAGGAAAAATAGATTGGAAAAAGACAACAGAGACACAGAATTTGGTTGTAGACTTTTTGCCTTAATAGGCTGACTGAGTTTCCTAAGGTCTATCAGCTGTAGCCCACCCAGGCAGGAAGGTTCAAAAACTGTATGTGATTGAAAGAGTATGTTTGCATATCTGAAAGGTGAGTGTCTAAATTAATGTAGGATGGAGCTGAAGTGTGAGTGTGGGAGATCCCACAAGGTTGTATGTACAAAGTAAAAGCAAAAAAAGAGAGCCAAAATATTTGTCATTGAGATGGAATTGTTTTTTACCACTGATGAAGGAGAAGGATAGAGATCTGTGAAAGAAAATAAATTATGTAGATGCAAATGACTTAATGAATGGCTGTAGGAGCAATTATCTCAATTTGCAGGTGATCTTTAATTGGCAGACATTGCAAATAGCAAGGAGCAATTCAATCAGATAAAGGACTTGAATCATTAAGTGCTTGGTCTAATAGATGGCAAGCATGGGTAAGTGGTGTGTAAGTCTTGAGTCAAAACAACAGACAGAGACTATTTGCCAAAGAGAATGGCGGTAGCCCGGAATGGCTCCTAAGTAGAAGGAAAAACTTATAGGCAAGGACAAGCAAAATCTCAGGAAAATATGTGTAGAATTAAAAAGATTTGGTGGGTTATAGGTTATAAATTAACAGACTCCTGCATCAGTCAAAGCCAAGGTGATATAAAGATCAGAGCTATGATGAGAAAATCTCATAACTGGAGGACATATAAATCCTGAAATCTATTGCTGGCTATTGAAATGTCATCTATTACCTAGATTTTCATCTATCTCAGGGCTTGGTTTGGGAGAAAATTTAATGAATAACATAACTCCCAGAATATAAGACAGTGCAGATTTGGGTGGTGATATTCTAAATAAATTTCAAGCAATATTTTAACCATGCAATTTTATGTGATTCTGTTGGCACAGTTATAAAGTATTATGTTTACATTGTTTGACCATCAGTAGTTAAGATGCAAATTTCTTAAAGTATTATTCCAGGTTAGTTGGAAATCATAAACACAGAGAATTATGTCCCAAGTGAAAGAGGATAGAAGTTTATTGTAGCTTAAGGGTGTAGTTGATTTAATAGAGAATGTACCTTCTCTATTCCTGTCTTTGTAATATTATTTAACATTGAAATAATGTTAAAAAGTTATTTAATATTGATGAGAAATAGAAGCACAAATTCATAAGTGAAATCTTTCAATATTCACTAATTTCTAGCAGGCAATGTGCAAATTTCATTGGAAGGATTTTTGAATTTTAATATATTTAGAAAAAATTCAGAATTTAATATTTAAAAGGAATACTTGGATATAGAGCCATACCTTGTAAGGCAATTGGGAGTCTACTCTTGCCTGCCATTTGGATACCTCAGACTTCCATTGTTCTAAGTCTTGATGCTTTTGAGAGTTTTTTTGGAAATTTGATAATGGCAGAATTTCAAATAAGTAAAGATTTCCATGATTAAAAACAAACAACAGGGTCGGGGATTTAGCTCAGTGGCTCAAGCACTGGCCTGATTAGTGAGAGGTTGTGAGTTCAATTCCCGGTACCAAAAAAAGAAAATAGTAGGGCTCAACGGTACAGAGACGGAGGTGACTACAGAGGCCTCCCATACCTGTGTGATGTCATCTGAAAGTGTCTCTTGGTCATTTTCTGTTTCACTTTATACCCTTGAGAATTACCAGAATCCCCAGAATTGATTCTTTTCTCAGAGAAAAAATGTGGGGACTAGTTTCCTTTTCATTTATGAAAACTTACATTTCCTCCCCTGTGGAGCACCACACAAGTCTGTAGAAAAGGTTTAAGAAAATTCTAGATGCATAAAAATGTTTCTGTGAAGTAAAAGTCTACTTCTAGTCCTTACCTTAGGCTTCTGTTGAGTTGTAAGGTTACACTTTCTGTGGCAATTGCTTCTAAACACCCTTCCCATAAGCAGCTTCAAGACAACTGCTCAGAAAGTAGAAAAAGTTTCTACGTAAATAAAAAACTCTTTCTGATGGTCTGTTCCTTCAAAGATTTAGTGTTGTTGCCTGGAAATTGCAAAAATGGTATTATTTTTAAACCTCTTAATGCTGCAAGATAATGCCTGAATTACTGCAATTTATAAATAACTTAGAACTTGTCACTTGACATGCAGTGCGCGTTTATTGGGGCTTAATGTGTAACTGGAATTGTGAAAATGCACAAAAGAGACCTTGGTCTCTAAGAACTAGATAGGAAAGGGAGAAAGAGAGAGTGTGAGAGAGAGAAAGAGGGAAGGAGGACAGGAGGCTCCTGCACATCCAGTATTCTCATGAATTTAATGATCATTTATAAATACATCACTTCCAAAGGTGTTTTCCAAGTCGTGAGCTTTTATTTCTTGCTGCTGACTCTGCATTTCTTGTTAAACATATACTGGGCAACTCAACCCTTACATGCTCCATACTGAATTCTGGTCCCCTGCAAACCTGGTCTGTCCACTGCCTTCCCAGTTGGAGCGCATGAAACTAAAGTTTTCAAGTTACTTGGTCTAAAACCTTTGAATTATCTTTGACTTCTCTTCTCCCAATCATGACTCATACATGATGAGTTGGCAAATTTGGCTTTAAATCTAGAATATGCCCTAACTATTGATACAGGGGAATGAAACTCCCAACTCACTATGTCTGGTATGAGTTCGTGTTCTCTAAAATCGAAGAATGAATTTTAGGAACAACGGAGGTTAAGAGCAGAATATATTTATTGGGAGAAAGAAAGAAAGCTTCTGTCAGAGGAACAGAAGGGGTCCCGAGTGGGTTGCCAGAGACTCTGTCTTTTAAGGACTTTTTATAGAGTAGACGGGTCCAAGGTGGGGGAGAATGGGAATTCCTAAGGTGGGCATAAGGTGGGACAGAACTATGGTTAACCAATAAGGTTAATTGCTCAGGTAAAATTGATTAAGTCCGGGACAAATGGGGATATGAGTCACGTAGCCAGCGAGCATGTTTAAGGAACAGTGACTTTTCCCTAGGGGATCGAGACAGGTGACTCTGGCTTCCTTAGGGAGCTAAGGACCTATTTAGAATACCAGTCCTCAGGAAGTGGGTGCATTTGTTTGATCTGTTGTCCCAGGACCGGCCCACAGCACGAGGTGCTTTTCTCCTTTACAGTTGCAGGGTATCTAGGTTTTTGCATTGGCTCCATGGAGGACCTGGCCCTGTCTGACTGCCTGTAATAATTCTAACTATCTCAGTTTCCTGTAACACTATGACCACTTCTCTCCAATCCACCACTGCTTATGTATACAAACCGCCACTTATAGTTGGGTGGATTTCTATTAAATGTAACTGTTTACTAATCAACAATGTGCTGTTCTTTCTTGCATCATCCACTTTCAGTAATGCTGTCAAAGAGATTCTTCAAAAATGTCAGGTTGTATCACATTCTGCCTTTGTAGTCTCAGATTTGTCCTTGACACAAAGAGCATAGCAGTAACTCTCTGCACAGTTGTGTTGCAGCCAGCATATATGGAAGTGCAGCCCACATATGTGGACCACAAACATTAGAATCCAAGTTGCTGACATCAAGGAGTTTAGCTGTAGCTCAGTAGGGGAAAAAAAGTCATAAAACCAATGACTTCTACACAAGGGGAGAGACTTTATCAGACATTAAATATGCTGAAATCTATTCCTTTTCTGCCAAAAGTTAAGGTTAGATACAAAAAGCTACTCCTACAAAACAGTACAGAACAAATACTAGAATAAGTCACCAAACATTTTAGAAATCCACTGTGGGCAAGCAGTGAAAAAATATTCAGGAAGAAAGAATGAAAATAAAACTCCTGCCTCAAGAAGTTTATATTATAATTGAGAGGTCAAAACAGTACTATGGTGGCAGATATAGAAACCTGCAGTAAAGAAGGATAACTGCGTGCTCCAGGAGAAGAAATGTCATAAACTTAGGTGACAAATATATGAAAAGGAAAAATATATTTTCCAGTATATCTGTTCAAGCCAGAAAAGAAGAAAGGGCATTGACACTAATGAAAACCAAACTATTACTTGGAGTTTCCGTTAGATCAGTCTGTGAGCAGGCATGGTGGCCTAGTGAAGAGAGAGCTAGAAAGAAGGGATGGCCAACAGTGTCGGAAAAGGAACTTAGAGAGAAGACTAAGAATAGTAACACAGAAACTAAACTACTACTGATAATTTTTAGGGTATCAGAGATGAAGCACCTACTGAAATAATGAAAAATATTAATTTCCAGAAATATCAGTGTGACATTCATCAATTGCATGACCAAACATCTATTGATTAAAATAAGCGAGAAAAAGGAAACATTATGAAAATCCTTCAAGAGGAAAATGATTAAATTAATCAGAACAAGTTCATAATCAACAAACATTTATTGAATATCTATTTATGTGCTGAAATTGAATATCTTTCTATGTGCTGAAAATACAAAGGTGACAAAAACTTGCTTATCATTGCTTATCATTGCTTACAATTTTGTGCAATCTTTAGAAAGAATGAGTAGAGGTGCATGTGTTTTTCTCCGAGATATTATACTGTATAATATTCTATTATGCATGATCATATTTATGGGAAATATATATATGTATAAAATGACTTTCATACATACTGAAACACTAGCTACAATTGAGGAAATTTAAGAGACTGCTTGTTGTTGTTAAATGTAGGTTTCTTTTCTTAGTGATAAAGCTCCTGAATTAGTAATCAGACTGCCCAGTGTATATTTCCCAGCTTCTCTTCTGAGCTAGTGATAATCATGTAACTTAGTTCTAACTAATGAGATTGCAGCAGAAATGTCATGTGAAGAACATTTTAAGCAAAAGATTTTGTATGATTCTGTGGAAAAATGTGATTTATTTCAGGAATAGAATAATTGCTTAATAGTAGAAAAATATATTACTCTGATCTCTTCATTAATAAAAAGATACAAAATATAATAATGACAAAAATTGTCACTGGAGAAGATCAAGTGAAGAGAGAATAATGATGGCCACATACATTCAAGTTTTTCTATACCTCCTCCCACAAATCAAAAGGTCACTTAGGAATACAAAGAAAAGTCACCAAAAAAAGCACAGGAAATATCACATAGACATCCTGCAAACCCCAAATTAGCGGTAAATAGAAGCACGAATACCAATCCCAGCAAAGAGGTCTGGCACCCCAGGTAGGATTGCAAGCCTAAGGGTGAGGAGAGGAAAGAGGAGAGATGGGAGTGATTGCATAAGAAAAAGGAGAAGGCCGAAAAACAAACGCAAAGGGGAGTGAAATAACTTCTGGAAAGAGACAGTTTCATCGCAAGTGCTAATTCACTGAACACGAATCAGGGCCTGCTCATCTCTCACGGATTCTCAGGAAGGCACTTAAAGATAAGCCTGCCTAGGAAGCAGGAGCCTTGCTTCTGGAGAAGGAAGACTGAGATGATTCTTGGAGACATCCTGGTAAAACTACAGAAGAAGGAAAAGAGAAAAGTTCAGAATCCTATAAAATCTAAACACAAAGAACACATTTGATGCCTACTCCTCCACCCACAAACAACCTTCCTCATGGAAATAACCTGTAGCTCTCCTGAAGCGAGAAATGCTGTGGCCCCAAGAACGCTGTGTACAAAACATCCAGGAACAGAACATTGACCAGTTCCTTTCGAAACTGCTCTAAGAATAAAAGAAAGTGGGAACCAATGTATTTTGGTTGTCAGAGTTCTTGCATTGACCATTATGATACAAAATCAAGTACACAGCACTCTAAATGAAAGTATCTCAAATACATATTTGAAATTATTTTCTAAAAGAAAAAATCAGAAATTCAAAACCTGATCATTGAGATGGCTAGAAGGATAAAGCTATTCGATAACCTTAGGATTATAAATTGAAAAACAAAATTTAAAAATTATAAGAAATAATTTCTAAATTGCTCAAGGGAGAATAGCTCAAATGGCAAAGAAGTAAGATAAGAAAAAAGGAAGAGGAAAATGAAATAAAGAAAGAAGTAAAGGGTATCAGAGAGTGGAAAGATTAAAATGGGAGACAAGCAAAGAAGATATACTTATGTAATATCTCAAGAGAAAAGCACAATGAAACAGTTACTATGGTTTAACTGTAATAAAAGAAAGACACTATAATGAAAGTGCAAACATTTCTAAATAATGTATTTAAAAACATTTTCAAACAAACAGCACATGGAAAAATACTGTAAGTATAACAAAATTCACATTGTACTAAGCTATATAAACAAAGGATTACCTAGCAAAGCCTTTTGGGTGGAGATCACCTTTTGGGTGGGGATCACTACACCTAGGTGATATACCATCTTCACAACCTGACACGGAACCGCAACAAAAGGTGTCATTTTCCATTAAGCTTACTAAGTTCCACTGAGACATATTACAAATAATGTTCTTCACTGCAATAAAACTAGAAATTAAAGCCAAGGTGAAAGGGGGGCTGAAATTAAGAAAGCCATCTATTAAACAGCATACAAGAAAAAGAAATAAAAACATAAATTACAGAATTTTAAATGAAATGACAGTAAAGTACTACATACCAAAATTTATAAGGAGTATTTTAAAAGTGATTTATAGTCTTAAAAGCATAAATCAATAAGAGTAAAAATTCATTTTCTAATCTTATTTTTTTTTAATTTGTTTTGTTTTGTTTTTAGACAGGGTCTTTCCATAGTTCAGTCTGTCCTTGAGTTCTCTAGGTAGCCCAGGCTGGCCTTGAACTTGCGGCAAGCCTCCTGCCTCAGCCTCCTGAGTGCTGGGACCAAGGCATGCGCCACCATGCTTAGCAAATGTTAGTTGATTTTAAAATGAGAAGTAGAATGGCAATTTTCTGTCTCAACCAAAAAATCTCTAATTTAAAAAAAAATTTAAAATTAGTACATATCTGCAGTATGAAATATTTGCATTTTTTGTGTGGAGTTGGTACATATGCGTAACACATCTTGGTTCCTTTCATCATTTCTGCCCTCCTTTCTCTCCCCTCCCTCCATCTCTTGATTCCCTTCCCATTTGAGAAAAATCTGTCTCTAATTTAATGGTGAAACATTGAAAGACACACCTTGTTGTTAAATTTAGCTACAGCGTAAGGTTGTTACTCTTAATTCAATTATTTGATGTTTTCTTATTTCTCTATAAGCAATTATATAAAAATTGTCATAAAAATAAAAAAGTAAGAGGGATAGCTATTTGCATAGAAGGAATTATAACTAACACTATTTTTAGAAAATATGATATTTAAGTAATCTAAATAGAGCAAGAGACCTCGTTTCAATTTATTAGCTTAGTTTCAGTAGGAAATTTTCATACTTTTACCAGTTTAAAAGTATACCGAATCATAAACTTACATATAAAGTTGCAATAAGCAGTAAAAATTAGACTTGAATTACTAAAGAAGAATAAATAGAAAGATAATATTACTAGATCCAAAAATGACTAAAACGTTCTCTCAGCTAAAGTAATTCTAAGTTATCTTTGAGACAACTCAGAATCCCAAAGGAATTTTATGAATTTGTAAGGATGAATTAAAATGCATCTGAAGTTATATTTAAATAATTTCTGCTTAAAAAATTTTGAAAGTGAACAAAAGGGAAAGCAAAAAATTCTTGAGTTACAGATATTAATATTTTACAAAGGCAAAATTATTAAAATTCTATGGAATTAGACCAATAAAACAGAACAGAATAGAGATCCCAGGCTGGAGGGCTGAATTAAATTCAGGAGGGAAGTGATGGATTTTTCTAAGCTATTCTAAAGTAGCACACTGATTTTTGGGGTGGGTATTGGGGAGTAGCTTGTTCCACTCTCACCGATGCTGGAGGTTACCTGCTGGGTGAGAGTCCTGCCTTGGTACTCGTTAGTGGTATAATTTTAGATGAGTCACTTCATCTGTGTGTCATTTTCTTATCTGTGGAAGAAAAAAATAATAGTTTTTAACTCACAGGGTCTTTGTGAAGATAAACTGAATTGATCATTGAAAAGTGCAATAGTAAGGACTGTCGCAGTATTAAATAATACTAATAGCTATGGTAGCAAAATAGGTTGTACCTATGTATAGTACTTGGCATTTTTAGATTAAATGCCTTAAATGTGCTAAGCTAGAACCGCATTAATGCCATTGTTTCTATGAACTCACCCATACCCAGCACATAAATGTAAAAGTAAATATTTTCTGAAATTAGTATGCATTATCTTAAGGTTAGAATAAACATTACTTTAAAAATACTTTTATTAGCTCTACCTAATGGTTTATAAATTTCCAATAGCATATTTGGAAATTAATAGACAGTTCATTATGTGTTTTTACTGAAAACAAACAATAATCTATAACAATAGCATGTTAAAAGATGTCTATTTTTCTTTGAAAGAAGTACACAAGAACTTGACTATATAAATGTTGGTTGACTCTATTAATAGTAATAGCTCACACGCTGTATTTATTTGGAAATACATAATGGAATATAAAGTCAGATTTAGATGAAATGTTTATGTTCTTATATTCTGAAGCATAGAATGATCGTATAATATTTGGTATTAAAACTTCAATGTTAAAAGGATGATTATATAACTCGGTTCATTGACTTCATAGATCTAAAGTGATGAAAGTTGAGGTACTTGCCCATACTCATATATCATTGATTAGCAAATACACAAGTTGATTATATTCTTCCCTTCTTCTTTCCCTCTTTCCCTTCCTCTTTCCTTCCTTCTTTCTCTTTGTTCTTCCTCCCTCTCTTTCTCATTCTCACTTTTCTGTTTCTCTCTCACTCTTCTTTTTTCCTTTAGTCTTTCTCTAATGTTTCCTATCTCCCAAGCAAACCTGGAATCTTTACACTATAACATTATTTGAAGACCAAAGTATAACAGCTACTTCTTATGAAAACTGTCAAGATACATTTTAAGTGTTATAAAAATTAATTCTTGTGAAGAAAAAGTGTAGTTTGAAAAGCTCAGTAGGCAAAAAAGTGTTCTAAAATTCTTCAGAAAACTTTTTCTTCTACTTTGTGCCAAAAAATGATTTAATAACAGGCAAAAATTTTAAGAAGTTTGAAGTTATGTTACGCCCTTCTAATGAACTCAAATTTCCAGATCAGATGAACAATGCCCTAGAGAAGTGACTGCATTTCCCTGAAGTGATAGATGAGTTACTTATGTACCAAACACAAAAAAAGAAAAATATTAAATAATTTGGGATTGTCATAATTAAATGTAGAAAGACACATGCTTGTTCTGATGAAGAAGCAAGTTTGATTTTATTCTTAGATAAATTTACACAGTACATTATTAATCAAATGTGATGCAAGTGATAAAAATAAGCAGTTAATTTTCTTTTTTGATAGCATTAACTATTCATGAAAAGATGAATATGCTTTTTACAAAGCACTTAAAACTATATGGAGAAACCAGTCTGGATGACAGTATAATAAAAAAATGTTCACAGATGATTAAAATCCGTATCTAGAAATGTTAGTTAATGAGCTATTGTCAAAGCAGATAGTGCCTCAGGGGCACGTTGCCATCTATGAACTTACCAGGGTACTTTCCATCAATTTGACTACTAACGTGGATGAGGAATTGAAGGCCTGCATCTCAAACTTCCAAATAGTTCAAATCTAGAAAACAGAAGGTGACATGATAGATGACAGGTACAGATTCGAAATACTACAGACAGATATGAAAAATGCAAAAGATGAAGTTAAAAGGAAGACAAATATGAAATCCAAAATTTTTCTCAGAATCAATTGCATAGGCTGATGAGGAGTTTCTCTAGAGTTTTGCTTTAAGTATTTTTGAGTTTTTATTTGACCTGAAGTTTAGTTATAAGGCCCTCTTTTAATTCACCTAATATAAATGACTCTGGCTCTGGCTTCATTTTTTTTAAAAACTGCATTATCTGCATCAACTCGGGAATCATTGATGACTAAGATTATGTTCGTAGGAGGAATAAGCAGTATTTTGAGGGACATAGAAATCATATCTTGGAAAAGTGATTGAATAAACAAATTGTTTTTGGTTCTGAAAAACAGTCTCAACTAAAGGGTAAGATAATGTTCTTTAAGTATCTGACAAAATGTCATAAGACTGATCTGTTTAGATTTAATATACTATGTATAGGTGACAAAAGATAATTAATAGGAGACACAAGAAAATTCATTTGTTATAAAATCAAAATATTGTTTATCTTGAAAAGAAACAACTAGACTTGTTGTACCGTGTACCCCCACAAAGTCGTGGTTCAGAGTTTGGCGTCTTAGTCGTTTGCAGGTTTTTCCTTAGAACTTAATTAACCCCTGTCATTTCGTGAAAGTTATCCTCCTCGATTTTGTTTTGTTTTGTTTTGTTTTTGGTGAGAGGTTTACAAGTAACCAATCCGAGAGCGTTATTCAGCTGTCCTTGCTGCTGATTGGCTGCTGCCCTGTACCCCATCTCCAGCAGATGCACTAGCATCCCGCATCATAACAGGGTGCTGCACCCGTGTAGCTATCTCCAGTGTTGTTGGTTTTGTTCATTTTAAAACCGTAAGATCCCTAGGATTCCTCCAAAGCGCCCCACACTTTCTAAGGCTTTATAATACAGTATTAAATTAAATTACAGTAGGAGACATAGACTACTTAGGATTTAAATTATAAAAATTGGCATCTATAGCCTTTTTTTCAGACCATACCTTAATTCGCAGTTTTTCACAATTTGTGGGTGTTGTAAGAACCTAACCCCTTGTGAATTGCATGTACCAGATAAAGTAATGTAGGCACCAATAATATATAATTTTGTTAAGGCCATAATCCCAGCTTACTGGAGCTTATAGTCTAGTAGAAGAGTCAGGCACTACTAAAAGAATCATATAAATATGTAAAATTCCAACTCTCAAAACTGTTAAAAAATCAAGTATGTGGGTTTTTGTTAGCACAATAATAATAATTGTTGAAATCGGTAATAATACTTATTAATAACAATCATTCAAATAAATAGAAATTATGGTCATAATATATAATTATACATTAAATATATAATCATGTTTAATATAATCACTTATAGCTATAATATAAATAATTATTGTTTTAATCAAAGATTACCTAGAAAGCTTCCCTGAGCGGTTGGCTATTGAGCTGGTATGAGAATTTGAATAAGTGTTTCCTTGAATAATTTTCAGAAGAGCCAAACCAGATCACGAGAACAGTAGGTACAATGATTATGCATCAGAAAGAAGTGCCAGGAAGAAAATGGTATGAGTACATTAAAGTATGCTAGAGATAATCTTCCAAAGATAATAGGTCACAGTAAAGATTTTAATCTTTTCTCAAGTAATGATACAAATCCACTGAAAGTCTTTGCAGTATGCCAGTACCAGATCAGATTTGCTTCACAGAAAGATTACTTTGGCTGAAATAGATATTGGAAAGGAAAAAAGGTAGAATTCAGGTAGACTTATAAGGAGCTGGAGCCTAGGAAAACAATGATGAAAATTGGATATAGCAGAGCAGAGAATACCAGAGTTTTTAGGAGGTAAAATCAATAAAGACTAATTAGAAAGGGTCTTCAAGCTGGGGTATGTGAGGCCATCAAGTGTTTTGACTTGTGTGAAAAGATGATATTCATTGAAGTGGAAGACACTGGAAAAACTAGTTTGGGTTGGATATCATGAGTGTGGTCTTGGCCGCATTGAACTTGAGGAATATTTGAGCTATTTAATAGAAAAATTTTAGTTATATAGTTAAATAAATCAGTATAGGATCCCAAGTTCAGATTCAGATCTAGAAAAGCCAATTTGTAAACATCAGGAGTGTAGAGGAGGCAATGGGAGTAAAGGGTGTGGATAGATTGTTCTAGTAAAAGTTCTCTGATGAGAAAATAATATAGGCCCAAGTACAGAGAATCCTGAAAGCAGCTCGAAAAAGGAATTGAGACAGGCTTACATTTTGTCACGAAATCTGAAGGTAAAGAAAACATCACCATCAAATATTGTGAGACGTTTAGACCAGCGAGCACTGAGTTAGCTCCACTTGATTCAGTAGTAAGATTCAGAAGTGATGTTTCCCTGAGTAACAAAGTACCCAGTAATGTGGTTCCAAAAGAGTTTGAGTGACCAGGTGTGTGAAAATAGACAAATCTTTAGAGAAAACTCACTCTGAAAAAGAGAGAAGGGATATTTACTGGGAGTCAAGGGTCATAGAGAACAGAGGAAAATTCTTTTCTCTTTTCGTTTTTATGTTAAGGAGAAAAATTTCAACAATCTTGAATAGGGTATCTTACACCTGATAGTATGAAGTTGCATCCATGAGAGAGAATTTTAAGTATCTGAAATGGAGAAAAATGCTTCATTAATTTGGCGATGAGGGGTGACCTTAGAAAGGAAGGAAGACAGCTCTGCTTTTGCAAATAAGGATTAGAATATACTAAGTATGGCCTATAGGTTGGAAGGTCAAAGGAAATGTGAATTTTAATCTTGTATCTTCTGTATTCTCTATAAAATAACAGAGAAGGTCATCTGAAAGTTAGGGTGGAAGAAAGATTAAGGCTTGACAAGGGTAAAAATTTGAAAAGTTCTTGTAGAAAATGGACAAGTGAGTGGAGAAATACATATAGGAGTAAGGAAGGCAAGGATGAGTGACTAGTTCGTTGTTTCTGAGTATATCATCATTTCTGATATTTGGGAAGCTTTAGGACCACCTTTCTGAATCAGTGGTCCTGGACTTTTTTCTTTTTGGCACCAGCACAGCTTTGCTGAAAGAAGCGGGGACAGTCACCTATTCCTATCAGTCATAGCTACATCATTTATATTATCATGTATAGCATTGCTTCCAGACGATAGGATGAAGAACGTCCTCAGTAAAGTGTGTATAAAACTCTGGGACAGGAAACTATATTGTGCATGCTGTGTGTATTTGTATAGTTTGAAAAAGTGCATTTTCTGATTCTCATATGCCGCATGCAAAGTGATTTCTCCTTAAAAAGACAATGTTGCAAGTAGACCTGAATTTAGGAATTTCCCTACAAAATATGACACTCAAATTTATAACCATTTAAATGTAACCCATCTATCTATTACCAACATCTTTATGAAAATTTCACTACTATTCAGTCAGCATGTTGTTAGTAAATTCTTCCTTTGCCAATTTTCTGGCTTTCATTAAATTATTAAATGTTTTAGGTCATTAGTGTATCAACTAGCATTCCAACTAAAGATTCCTATAACTAATAAATAAACTCAGTGAAAGAGCAGGATCCAAAACCAATATACAAACACAGTAGCATTCCTATATGCCAACTTTGAACCAACCAAAAAAGAAATCAGAAAACAATCCAATTCACAGTGACTCCAACAAAAATTAAAAACCTAGGAATTAACCTAATCAAGGAGATGAATAACCTCTAAATGAACACGATAGTAATCTTAAAAATGAGATTGAAGAGAATATCAGAAAATGTAAAACTATCGCCTGTTCCTAGATAGGAAGAACCAATATTGTTAAAAATGTCACATTACCAAAATTGCTATATAGATTTAATGCAACTCTAATCAAAATACCAACAGCATTATTCATAGAAATAAAAAAGAAATACTAATGTTTATATGACACCAGAAGAGCAAAAACAATCCTGGGCAACAAGAAGAAAGCAGGAGGCATCACAAGCCTGGGTTTCAAGTTCTACTACAAAGCTACAGTGAAGAAAAATAACATTGTACTGGCACACACACAAAAAAGACACGCGGTTCAACAGATCAGAATAGAGAATGAGGATGCATGAACATCTGCAGGCACACTCAGGCATCTGATCTTTGACAAGGGGGCCAAAACATGCTGGAGGAAAGACAGGCTCTTTAACAAACAGTGCTGGGAAATAGTAGTATTCATGTGCTAAAGAATAAATCTAGATTCGTATTTCTGAAATAAAGTGGACCTAAGATATAAACCTGTATGTTGGAAGAAAAAATTGGTAAAACTAGTAAAGACGTAGGCATAGGCAAAGACTTTCTGAACAGAACCCTAATTGCCCAAGAAATAACATCGACAATTAACAAAGGGAACTATATAAATTTAAAAGCTTCTGCCTGGCAAAAGAAAGTACAAGCAGAGGGATGAGACATCCTACAGGGTGGAAAATTTTTTCCAAGCTACCCTTTAGGTAGAAAATTAATATCTAGGATATTAATCATTTAAAAGATTATCTGCAATATTATTAATTATTTAAAGAAACAAAAAATTGTATCTCTAAAATAACTGACCCAATAAAAAAATGGGCCATGAGAAAACACTTTTTCAAAGAAGAAGTACGAATGACACGTGGGTACATGAATAGGCACTGGGCACATTTAGCCATTAGAGAAATGCAAATCAAAACAACAGTGTTTTATCTTACTCCAGAAAGAATTGCTATCATCATAAACTCAAAAAACAGCAGTCATCGTGAGGTTGTGGGGAAAATGGAACCCTTTTACATTGTTGAAGAGAATATCCACTTTTAAATTTGTATAGTTCCATTTTTTAATTGTTGATGTTATTTCTTGGCCAGTTAGGGTTCTGTTCAGAAAGTCTTTGCCTATGCCTGTGTCTTTACTAGTATATCCACTGTGGAAATCAGTATAGAAATGACTTAGAAATCTAAAAATAGATATTTCCTTTGATCCAACTCTACTTCCTCTGGATATTCCCCTGAAAAAGTTAAAGATGTTGCATTACAATTACACATGTATACCTATATTTATATACTTATATGTATACCCATATTTATAAGTGTGACTCATAATAGCTAAATCTTGGAACCAGTCCACATGCCCACCAGCAGATGAATAAATTAAGAAAATGTGGTACTTACACTCAGTGGAGAACTAGTCAGTTATAACTAAGGATAAGGTGGAGGAAAATGGATACACTCGAGACCATTAAGCTAAGTAAAAATAAATCAGATACAGAGCGATAAATATTGCATGATTTCTCTTAAATGAAAAACTCAAAAATTAAATAATCTAAGGGTCAAATAAAAGGTAGATGATAGCAAACAAGGGGGATAGACTTTGTGGAGATGAAAATTGGATTTGGAGATGGAGATGGTGGGAGGGAGATGAGGGAAAGGGGAAGTAAAACTAATCAGGATGCAGTGTGTGTATATACCAATTCCCAGTGATGATTGTATTTATTACATATCACAAACATATACTAATAAAACAAGGAGGACAAAAAGTAAATTACTGATCTGTGTGAGGTTACTGTCTCAAAAGAGTAAATATATATTCTGAGAGTGTAATTGCATCTTAGGGAGTTATTTACTCATTTATGAAAAAGATAAATGAGTCAGCTCACAATAATGATATTGAACAATTACATTCATTTCACAAATAAACTGAAGCTCAGAAAAGAAGGGCTAGAGAGCTAAGAATTCAGTTCAGATTTTCAGTGTAAAAAGACTGAATTCTCAATATGAGCTATAAAGAAAAACATACGAGCTTAAAAGCAATCAAAATGATTTTCTGCAAGTCTATTTGATAGAGTATTAAGTTCAATTCTTTTCAATTAATAGTTCTAAACTTATTATAGTTCACGTATTAATAGAAGCCTGCAGCCCTATAAATGGTATAATTTTTAAAAAGCAAACTTTAAGACGCCCTGTATAGAAATCACCCCAAAATGAGTTGGTCTGACTCCCTCCATTATGAGTATTTTGGAGAAAGAATGCCATTGTGTAATGTGGTTAAAACACTTACGAGCACAAGTTTTGATGTAGGAAAAATGTAGTTTTAATACTGGCTTCCTTACTTATTAACGAAGAACTAAACAATAAACTTAAACTTTCTGCATTTTAGTCTTTCCACTTACGAAATGGAGGGGAAAATACAAATTCATAGCTCATTGTAAGGATTAAGTGAAAGAATTATATAAATTCCTAGCACTGGACCTATAAACAAAAAGATACAGGCTTAACTTCTGCGTGCACACACATACCACACACCGGCTTTTGCCAGAATATTTTTTAAAATTATTATTACTTCAGAGATTAGACCTATCCATGTAAGCTGGTTTATATTCTCCTGGCATGTTATTTTTCATGGCTTTTTTTTTCTTGATATTCAAAAGCTACAAATAAATTTCTGTCCTCTTTCATAAAACAGTAAGAAAATAGCTAGAAAATGTTCAACATAACATATACTCGTGTTGGTATTTATCTGGAAGGAATTTTCCACAGTTTTAATCACAGCGACAGATCACTACTTCAAATAAGATGCATCTTTTAGATATTTGAATATGTATCCTCACATCATAAAATATAAATGTTCAGTCCTTTATTCTGTTTTACTGTGATTCTGTGATATGTCTTAAATAAAATAAAATAAAATAAAATATGCTACAGTTATGAGTAGTATCACTGAGAATCTAAAGAGACACTGAGAAAAAAAGTTACAACAGAAAGAAAAATTCCCTGTCTTCTTAGTCACTAATTGTTCACTGAAATGAATCTGAAGTTTATATAACAGAGTCATGGTAGAAACCTCTGGCCTATGACATTACAACCTTCTGCCATGACAGCGCTGACAGACTTAATGTATTTAGAGCCTAATGATGTAATTTTTTCTGCAGAGAAAGTTAAACCAAGAGTAAAGCATCACGTTAAGTTTTCAAATGACCTACTTAATACATTGGGTGTTAAGAATATATCAGAATTGGGGGAGCAGTCAGTGGTGAAGCACTGGCGTAGTATGTGTGAGGTATGCCCAGGTTTGAACCCCAATACCACAAAAACCAAACAAAAATAAAAGAACATATAGAAAAGCGGTTTTCTTTTCTTTTCTTTTCTTTTCTTTTCTTTTCTTTTCTTTTCTTTTCTTTTCTTTTCTTTTCTTTTCTTTTCTTTTTTGAGACAGGGTCTCACTATGCAGTTCAGGCTGGCCTTGAGCTCACTTTGTAGCTCAGGCTGGTTTTGAACTCTCAACAATCCTCCTGCCTCAGCCTCCCAAGTGCTGGAATTACAGGTGTGTGACACCATGCCCAGCTGACTAGAAAAGCATTTTCATAGATAAGTTTTTCAAGGTTGTTCTTTGCTACTGTGTTAACAGTGGCTATGATAAAATGACTTAAGAAAAAAAGAAAATTTTCTTCATGTGTTGTCTGTATCTGAGGCATTCTTCACTGATTTCATATACACTGGGATTATGAACAAGGTGATTTGTTTGACTCTGGTGGGGCAAGATTTTCAGTAAGAAATGCAAAATTCACATATAACTCTTCTATAAGAAATCTCTGTAGTATTTTCAGTTTATATAAAAAGACTTAGGATGCAGCCTGAAGTATCTATTTTATTTTTACTCCAGGCAAGATGAAGTGTCACAAATCAAATTGTTTTTCACACTATTAATATATTCCTTTCTTTTTCAATTTCTCAGAGAGCTGATATAGGGATTTCTGCATTAACTATCACTCCAGACCGAGAGAATGTGGTGGACTTTACAACACGCTACATGGACTACTCTGTGGGGGTCCTCCTTCGAAGGGCCGAAAAGACAGTGGATATGTTTGCCTGTCTCGCGCCCTTTGATCTCTCTCTGTGGGCCTGCATTGCTGGCACAGTCCTTCTGGTGGGTCTACTGGTCTACCTCTTGAACTGGTTGAATCCCCCACGATTACAAATGGGATCGATGACATCTACTACACTCTACAACTCCATGTGGTTTGTGTATGGATCCTTCGTACAGCAAGGTAAGGAGGGAAACTACATTTTAATGTAAAAAGGGAATGTGATGTTTCAAACCCCATGCATTTAGTTAAGATAGCTCTGTCTGACATCAGTGAGCGTTCTGGAGCATTCTGAAGGATCCTCACAGCAAAGCTCAGAAAAGAACATTTCCTGCTTTCTGCTAGTGGATCTGCAGCACAGCAGGTTTCCAGCAATAATGGCTGTCTTTTGATGTAAGTTCAGTTTCAATAACAAAAGCAAACTTGAATGTGAGAGATAAGATTCACAAGACACTACAAAATCAGGTTTTCTCCTCCAAACTCTGATTCTTGGAGGAAATAGCTTTAGTAGAGTGAAACTACTTACTATTAGAAAGAGTACCATTTAATTATTTATGTATATAAGAGAAGTTAGTGCTTGTTCTTGGTTCAGAGACATTATTTCATATATTAAAAAGATTCATTACCACTGAGAAGATTTTGATTAAGACCAATAAAAACTTATGATTTATCTTTAATATATAATCTTTAGTAATGATTTAATGTATAATCTCATTCTAAAAAATGTCTTTTCTTTGTTATTCAGTATCCAATCTGCCTTGTTCTTTGAACTTGTCTGGTTAATTCTCACTGTTTCAGAATAGAATAAGATACTTTATGCTCCTTATTTGAGACCACTGCCATCATTAAAGTGTAATAGTGTGGGACTTGATAGTCCCTTGCCAACTCAGCCTATGTATTGAACAGGAGAAATGTGTATTTCAGTACACACATGTGACACTTTTGCCTTAATGTTTACAATTCTCAATGACATTTAATTTTTATTTCCACTTGCTATTGGGCTACTGATTAAACTTTGTTTATTCTAGTCTCATTTCCGTAATCAAAGGTTTGTTTAGACTCTTCATCTCCACATCCTCATTTCTAATCTATCCCTTAAGGCTTTATAAGCATTCTTTCTTTTTCTCTCCCTATTTAGGCAGCAGACTAAGGTTAATGGTGGCTATATTTGTCACAGACGCTTTCAGTCCATTCATTAACACACTATTATATAAGTAAATAATGCACACCATCTAAGCAGAACTTTGATAAGTTTTATACACAATGGTAAACGAGAGAGACTTCACCATCATTAAGCCACAAGACTAATGGGAGACAGACATGCAAACAATGAATTACAGTTATAAGTAGATGGGAATAAGCATAAGCTGTCAAGCTATCATGGAGGTAGGAAAGCTCCATATATTTCAGTGGCAAAGAAAGTTTTGGGACTTACTAGTATGTAAACACAGACAAATTTTACTATGTGAATAACTTGTTAAAGAAGAAGAATGGAAACAAATAACTGAGTTAGAATTTTAGATCAGAAAGTGAGAAATAAATTAATACAGACTATGCAGAAACAGCTGAAGTTAAAGATACATTTGTTATTAGGAGTTCAGACTGATAATCTGTGGAAATCATTTTTAGCTTTTTAAAAGTATTCAGGGAAAGTCATGTTCAATGTTTTACTATTGTAATATTCTGGTTATACAGTGGCGAATAGATTGAATAAAGTCAGTGTGGAAAGTGAGACGAGTTAAAGACTGTCATAATAACTGAGCCAAGTATTGATGTGGTATGGAAGAATTGGAAGTTAAGAGGTTATTGATAAGTACTCTGAACCAAGAGTACTTGAATAACTATAAGTACAGTAGTATCATGGTTGGTAATAAAGGAGGAAAAAGGAGACAAAGTTTTATCCTATGTTTCTGGATTAGG
>RJWT010002644.1:14470-39980 GCA_004365215.1 Cuniculus paca | reverse complement strand
TTACTCTGTATTTGATCATTGCACTCTGTATATCAAGTTATTGCACTGTTCCCCATAAATTTGTACAACTGAAATAATTCTAATAAAATCTTGCAAAAATATACATTCAACTTTATATACTGGGAAGAAAACAGAAATGAATTTTATTTAAATGAAATTGACTTCCACAGTAATTCAAATCTTTCATAAAGTACTTAGTTGTAATCTTTTTTATAGGAGAAAAAAATATTTGTGCTGTGGAATGTACCTTGGTATTCATTCATCACAATTGTGTGGATGTCAATTTCAATTTTTAGGCAATATACTCTGCCCATTTTAAAAGACTGATGCATTCTGATATGCTTGGTTACATCAGAAAATGAAATTATAATTTAGTTATGCTATTTTATTTCTCAAGAATATTTAAAGCATGTTTCTGGGTGGCCTCTGAAAGGTGCTTCAACTTCAATCTGACAGGGAAGTTATAGGGATGAGGTATTTTATCACTCTATTTTTGGAGAAAGTCTAGTTACTAAATACAATGGATATTTATGTTGTTTTATCTAATTTACCGAACATATGGCTTCATGTGAGCCTCAATCCATTGTTTTAGGGCTTTGCTTAAATTCTTATCAAAAGCCCCTCACACTTTCCCAGTATTTTTTATCCCCTTTCTTTGTTTTAGGGCTCTTATCACACTCTGGCATTATATTATTTAATACTATATTATATTATTTGTTTATTTTTTGCTTATTTTTTCCAGTAGATTGTAAAAGCCCCAAGGACACCCTGCCATTTTCGGTGCCTGGAAGAATGCTCGACACTGGACACTTGTTGAATGAATGTGAGCATATTCTTTGTGCTTTACAGCTATACCATGTGCAGAAACATGGCTTCTGTAGAGCAGCTGGCAAAAACAAGAAAAATTTATGGAGTAGAGATTTAGAAAGCAAGGCTTTTCCATGCTGAAAGGGTCAAAAGAGGAAACTGTGGTGGTCCAAATTTGAGGGTAACGTGAAAGTCAATGAATGAATGAGAAGAAGCAGATTTGATCCTAGGATTTAGTGCCAGAAAACCCTGAGTTAAGATATTCCTGCTTCTGCCATTTTACTACTATGTGGCTTAGCGTAAGATGATGTTTAGCTTTTCTCAGGCTCACTTCCCTAACCTGTAAATGGGGACAATAATATTTAATCTGCCACAGGTTATCCAGTTACATGGAAAGTGGCTTTGTAGAACTTCAGTACATTAGCTGTTTACAACTAATTATGATCATCTTGATGTGCTTGGATGAGCTTGCTATGTATTAGAAATATAATGGCTTATAAAAGAGACACTTTGGTAGAGGTTCCCTGCTGGCTTACTGGATTGAATGGGTCCTATTGTGAAAAACAGTGTAACATTTAATGGTGATGGTTGGGTGGAGGCATAGGGGAGGGTTCAATGTGTGCTCTGGCCTTGGAGGTGAAGAATTAAAATCAGGAAAAATGGCCGGCTCCACCAACAGCAGTCCTGTACTCGGAGGAGAGGTCACGCCACCCATCTAAAAAGAAATGCCTTCAGAATTCATTAAGGGAAAGCACAAAGCAGTCACTCAGATGAAAATCTCAAAAGGTCATTTGGAAAAAGACTGTTTACCTTTCAACTGCCACCAACCTTATGCAGCTAATGGTCTCATATGTGACCATGTGTTCAAGGCAGGCTGAAAGAAAAGCTGGCCCAATTAGGCTGGGAATGAAAGGAGGCTCAGGAGTGGCTTGAAACGGTAGAAAGAGCAAAAGGAAACATGGGGTATATTAGGTCAGCTTATTACCTATCTTCCTGCTAATCACTTTGCATAAAGCCTCAGCAGGAAATCATTTTGTCTCCAAGTGAATCACAGCTTTACAGCAATTTGATAATGAAAGAAATGCGAGTTCTCTCCAAGCTGCTTACTTACTGCATTGTTTGCAGGAAAGAGGCTCCAGGCAGAAATATAAATAGGGGATCTGCAGAACCTACAATATTATAGCACAAAAATGAACTCTGTGTGTGTGTGTGTGTGTGTGCACTCATGCGCGTATGTGCATTTGCACTAGATAATCTGATAGAAAGGGAAGATGAGTGAAAAAATACAGAAGCAATTAAGTGACTCTTTTTCTTCAATTTTTGAATGTTCGATCAAATTGCAAAAGTTTTTCTGTACTTTTAGAATTTCTCTAGCAAGTCCTAAAATTAAATAAGACCTTTTCATGGAATAGGAATCATAATTTTACCTGAGTGATAAATTTAAGGGAAAAGACCTAGAAGTCATATAGCAAAAATAGGTGTACAAAGACAGAATAGAATGCATAAGGGCAAAATAAAACCACAAAGCTAGTTTGAGACCCTCAAAATGGGAAAGTAGGGAGGGAAATAGATCCAACTCCCTAGAGTTGGCCCTGGGTAAAAGTATGGCTAACCTTCTCTGAGCCATGTGACTATGGGCAAGCTAATTTAGGGAAAAAGATATAATTGTGCATTATTATCCCTAACTCATGATAATTGAAAGGATATGGGTTCTGGTGTGAATTGGGTTCTTGAAATTTGTTATTTTTTTTCTTTTTCTATTCTTTTTTTTTTTTTTCTCAAGGATCAGCTAAGAAATGAACTGTGTCACAGTTGTGAGAATGAGGATGAGGAGGCTGGTGGCATCCCGAGAATGCAATTACTCCATCTACTATGGATGTACTGAAAACTACTGAGTAACTTGCCTTCTCCTTGGAAAGCAGCACTCTCCCACTCCACCCTACCTTCATTTAATTTAGCAAACACCCAGAAGAGAAGAATGAACCTGAACAACGTTCTCTCGTGCAACAAAAGCAAGAATAAAAGTCATTACAAATCAGGAAAGATACTTGGGAAAATTGTGGACATTAAAAACCAGCCCTACACAATATAACCCCTTGGCACCACCATGCAGAGGGCCGAAGGCATTGATACAATTTTAGTCACTTGGCTTTGTGTAACTATTAATTATAACTACCATCTTCTTGGTGCTCATATATTGTATTAGAACAAAAGATGAAGAAGGCCAAATTCATGCTAATTCTTGCTGGAGAGAGGCAGATTAATCCCATTTCAAACAAGCATCGATCACAGAGATACACAGAATGTTAACTAAAGGCTACATGAAATATGTCAGGAGACAATCGATAGTTCCCTGTCCCACAGCACTGAGCTGAGGAGGGAAGTGATGAGGGAGGCAGAAGATAGTAAAGGGCAAGGGGAATGAGTCCGAGATGAAAAAAAGAACAAATGGTAGAGTGCTGCCCCTGAACACAGAAGTAAACCAGATCACAGGGCCGGAAAACATCAGAGGGGTGAAAACAGAGAGGCAAAGAGCATGGCAGCATTCAAGCCCCCCTCTAATTAAACTGGGGCAACTTTTTTTATGCACCTGGGTCCTTGATTCAAAAAGCCAAAGCTGCCTGAGCGAAGACAATTGTGAGGGTAATGACTCCTGGGAGACTGGTGGCCATCTCTGCTTATATTTACTGAATATACCCTGGAGATTAGGTGCCCTAAAGTTAGAATAGCTGTCTATATGCAAAGTCACATCATTAGCATGTGTACACAGGGCCTGAGGACCTCACTCAGCCACCACCTTCAGGGTCTTTCTCAGGGCTGGAGGACTGTGAATGTGACTGCTGCAGAGTGACAGAGAAAGGTATTCCTCCGTGGTCACCCGAGGTACAGCTGCAGTGTCCATCACGTTGGCCGAACAACAGCAAAGGAGTTGATGCAGCGATGAAAGGAATAAAGAGTAGGCAGGGGGGAAGCAGGGGGTTGTGCATCTAGAGTCAACTGGAAAAGGCTATGAGAAAAGGAAGCATTTAGGATGAAGCTAGATATCAATTATTTATACTCTCCACAATCCCAGTGAAGGATTTAAAATGTGCCTTTCATAAGATCTAGCTGCTGGTTTTCTTGCATATATTTTCTGTCTTTATGCCCTTCCCTATCTTATATTCTCTGGTGAATTCCTACTCCAGTTTCAAAATTGATTTCCTCTCGTTTCTGGCTTTTTTTCAAAGTCCTGATGGGTCACAGACCCTTCTCTTTCACTCCAAATAGCCCACAAATGTCACTTTTATTAGGGCATTCAGTACACCTCTGTAAAGTTCACTGATTCAGTAAACTCCATCCCTGGATCTCCTCCAGTCATCTTTTTCTCTTCTCTCAGGGTCTGGACCCAGGTGCAGAAATCAGGCAGCATCATACTTCAGTCATTTTTGCATGCCAGTCCCTAGCTCAATGTCTGGAGCTAGTTGCAGTGGATCTATACTTTTTGAACTGTGGTCCAGTCTCAGATTCTCTTACCCTCACCAACTCATGGTTTATTGTTGTCATCACAGTTTTTTCCCAACACAATTCCGTTCACTTCAAAAATCTCAGCTAATCAGAGTTGGAAACACTATTCTAATTCTTTCTGTATCATTTGGCTATTGTTTTGAAGTTGACCTTGAATTTTTAAAATCAGTTTTAAGTATGTATGTTATTATACAGTGCCAATATCCTCCCTTAAAATTAAATCAACAAATCCACAACTGCAAGATGTTAACCATACTAAATTCTGAAAAGCAAAAGGGAAAGTGTCATCTCTTCACATCATAGTACTTAAACTAAAATTACATTGTTTTAAATAATCAGGCAAAAAACAACAATATGCAAAAGTTGTGTTTCCTTTGCAAAGGGATTCACTAGTTTTGTAGTTGTGGGTATCACTTGGAGAACGGGGTAGTAGCGAAGTTCAAAGCAGCTTGTTTGCGGGAATGGCCAGCTGCACCCAGATCTTCTCATTTTCGTTTTGCATTCTGGGCTTTCTAGTTAAGTTTATTTGTTTTTATAAATTTAATTCAACTGTATTTTTTCTAATATTTTTTATTTTTTACTGGCACCTGATCACAGTACATAAAAATTACATTCATTGTGGGAAGTTAGTATAAAGTTCAGAGACCATAGGCAATTTGAAAACCATTTGAATTAGCTGACTTATTTCTTGAGCATTCTTCTTAAATGGATCTATGATGAGAATTTCCTGCTCTCCTAACAGTAGCAGCATTGTGTAATGATCAATCCAAATGATGACTATTTATGGAGCATTTGTTATGGGTTCCACCATCCATTGGAGGGCAGACTAACAAGTTGTGTTTTTCACTCTCCTGTTGTACATTTGGGGGCCCTGGACTTAAGTCCTGTACGGGCCTGGGGACTTGAATGAACACACTCACCTCCACCATATGCAGTCGGTCCAGGAAGATGTCCAGTCGCACAAAGACCAAAGAAGATTGGAAATCCCATTCTTTGACTTCTTCATTCTCTTTGAAGTAAGTACAGAGATTCTCCCTTCTGTCCTGAAACACCTGCTTAAAGAAACTCAAGGTATCCAAGGCCACCTGCAGTTTTCTCTGACTTTCTTCTATCTCACTTCTCAAGAGATGCTCTGGGCTGAGGTAGTCAGAAGCCTGGAATGCAGAGACTAATGTCACTGAGAATGTCACTGGGCCTGGCTGCAGGTGCAGCACATTCCTTAATTTTGTTGATATCACCTTGGACTTCAGTAATTACCCAAGTAATATTTTTCACAAGCTCAGTATAGGAAAGAGCTGACCTTACCCTCATTTCCACAGGGTTTAAGACAAATTGTCTTCTTGACCCTTTAGTCACAGTGAGTTGAATCAATCACTGTGATCAGGCAAGTGACTAAACAGAAACAAGGAGACACAATGGAACTTTCTTGGGGCTGTGGGGCCTAGGATAGGCACCCAATCCCAGGTGTTGTTTTGTGATGTATTAGCCTTCACAGATGAAATTATTTGAGTGCAAAAATTCTTTGCGACGTAATTATTTCTGTCTCTGAGAAACTTGAACCTGGAAACTGAGAAGACAGAACTGGGAAGATGGAACTCAGGGGCAGTCACCTTCATTACTGCATGGAATGGCAGAAGAACTGGGCTGTGGGTCCTGCTGACATCATTTAAGGCCCTATTCATTGCAAGTCAAGGGTAAAACCAGAATTACTTTTGACTTTCAAGGTACAGAAGTCAGTAAGTTTTCCTTTGGTGGATGCTACTTTTAGCTGGATTTTTTAATACTTTCAATCAAAATAGTTCCAACATTCCATGTTTATGGAATGAGGGTAAAGAGCTGATCTAAGAGTTAAATAACATGGGTTCAGGACTTGGTGTGGGCACATCTGGGTGAGGCAGGCAGCCTCCTGAGACTTAGCTTATGTCTTTAAGTAAGTAATAATAATAATAATAAATAATTAACAACCCTTCCTATCCATCTTATAAGGTTCATTTGATAATTGACAGAGCCCATGAATGTAACATTTTGTAGCCTCAGTGAACTTCATGGATGTTAGTAACTAAGAGCTGTTCGTTGTTTTCTGAGTTGCAGCTCCTTAAGATACCAATTTGGAAAGGAAGATCAAATAAGCCTTCTTAGGCATTCATCTCTATTTACAGACATACTCCTTGAGGTTTAGACTGGTTGATGTTAAAGGGACCTTAAAAAGAGAAGCAAGAAATATTTAATTCAATGAGTTCACAGGGCCTGAGTTCTTATCATATTTGGGGTACATGCATTATTGCACTGAAGCCTCACAGACACCCAGCACTTCCTCTGAGATAGGTCTTCTTTTTTGCCTTGTTGCAGAGAAGAAGGAGGCACAGAGCAGGTAGGTGACTTGCTCCTGAACACACAGCTTACAAATGGAGAAGCCAAGGTTTGCCTGACTGCTAAGTTATATTCTTAATCACCAGGTTTTGCAGTCAACTTAATATCAGTCATGAAAGAGGTTGCACAGAATATGAAACAGATTGAAATTCACTGACTTACCCTTTGTACCCCACCCCACTGGCTTAGAAAGAGGGAAAGATCCAGCCCTCTGGTTTTCTAATGTTACTGAAAACCTCTTTGTGAATTATTGGCTTATGAGAGTACAATAATTCAAGAGTGAAGAATGTTTGGAGCATAATTATTTCCAAGCCCAGGAAAAAAGTATACTGCTTCACTCTTTCATGTGTCAACTAGTTCCCAGGGAGAGGTTGCTGGGATGCCCAGAGAGGCTCACCTGCTCAATAAGGAGGTTGCACATCTCCTGAAGCAGCACCGTGAGCCTCCCTGGACAGCGGTAGTACTTGCAGGTAACCCAAATCAGGCAGACCACATGGAGCAGGGGCCACAGCCGGGGCTTCACCTTGGGGAATTCCACACTTTCCAGGGCTTCCAAGTGGCCTTGGAGCGGCAGCAGGTGTGAGTAGATGTCTTGAGCCTCTTTCAGAGCTAGAAGGAAATGGAGCTGGTCACCAGTCCCTGTTTGAGGCACTTTCTACCTGGTGGAGCCCTGGTACCCAGGGAGTGGAGGATCTGCAAAGGAACAACTTTAGCTCCTTCCTGCACTGAGAAAGCAGAGAGGAAGCTGGTTCCAGAAAGCACTCTGGCTCTTATGTGGAAATATGGAAATCTAGAGACCCCTGCACAAGTAGAATAATGGTCTGAAGCATTGTTTCTGACATCGCTCTATTTGGACTTCTTCCTGGCTGTCCCAGATCTATTCTGATGCTTATGTGTGTGGTAGACCCTCCCTTTGATAAATACTTGCTGATTACTTTAATACTGATATATCCAAATTGAGACCTGGCAAATTGAGACCTGGAGACCAGTTTTAGAATCAGAAAGACCTACCTGCAATTGCTGGTGCAGACACTTAGCAGTTACATGTTGAACATATACATTGGACATACCGAACACCTCTAAGCCTCACAAATAGGCTAATCAGTAGGTAATTGTAAGGATCACTGTGAAGGGAGAACCTCAGAGCTGGACCACTGTAGGTGTTTGATAAGTGGTAGACTCTTAAATAAACATTTCTTAATAAAAAAATCATTGGAGTCTTATATAGAAGTCACAGACAATAAAGAACTAGCACAGAATGATGAGAGCAAAGCTCTGGGTAATTTTCAAAGCCAGGAAAACCGCCTATCATCACCTTTGAACACAGCCAAAGCAAGAGAAGGATCTTAACAAATCACCTTAGTAATCAAGAGGGAAAAGCAGGAAGTACTGAGTACTGACAGCTGCCTAAAAACTTAGAAAAAAATGTGAAAGTCCATTGGTCAAACAGAATTGGAATGAAGTGCTTGTAAAGTGGCTCTTTCTCAGGAAAATGATCAGTCCGTATCATGTGAGAGCAGATGGTCTTAGGTTATATTATGTGAATGAGGCACCGCATTCATCCTAAAGGAAACTCAAAATATGTCCTATTTATTATCACTTCCAATATGCCACGAATTACTCTATCCACTGGACATATACATCCCATCTCATATAGAGCTTTGTAAGACAGCTTTATAAGTGAAGACATGATGACTTTCTTAACTTGCCTAGGCTCATCCTGTGAATTGACTAGTCCTGTCCAGCCAAGAAAAATGAAGGTTACCCCAAGTTTATTATTTTGAATCCCTGGTTTCAAGACTGTGAGGCTCAGGGGACACAGGAGAATGGTAATGTGTACATTTGCATTTTATACCCCAAATGGGTTTATAGGAAGTGGAATGTGAATTGAAAGTTAAACGTCATGGTGAATTGATTACAGCAGTAGTCTCAAGTAGGAGTGTGGGGAGTGATGGTGAGCATCAGAACCACTGATTTGGGCTGGGAAATTTCTAAATCCAGCAACCATTCTATTAAGCACATGCTCTGGCTTCTTATGCGCAAGGAAGGAGAAAGGCCTGGGACCATTATGCTAAAGGAGTGTTCTTTCTATGATACCCTGCTTTGATGTATTGAAAAATCTTTTTTTAAACACACCAATAATCACACCTTTAGGAGCATAGTATTTGCGGGAACACAGGAGGCTCTAGTACAAACGAGGTGCAATGACCTTGCCTTAGAAGGCTAATTTAGACAGAGACAAGGTCTCACTAACTTGTCCTGGCTGGTCTTGTGCTCGTGATTCCTCTGCCTTAGCCTCATGAGTAGCTGGGATTATAGGAATGCACCGCTATACCTGGAACCAGTTGTTTCTAAATTCGTAGTGATTTTTATTGTTATACTGTTATTTTTTAGAGAATATTTTCTATTGTTTCTTGGTTGAATCCATGAATGTGTCCATTTGACATAAATAAAGGACCAAGTGAGAGTATAGGCACAGTCAGTTGAATAGTGATAACCCAGTTGTTTACTAGTAATCTTTAATAGCAGGCTCTTCAAGGGTGAATACCTTTGCCTGTAGCATTTGCCAATTTTTGTGAGGCAAATATTTCCAATACTTGTAAGCTATCAATTTGACTTCACTGAGTGTTGCTTGGGAGGATGAAGAAGGGATGATTAAGAATATTTGCACACATTTGTGTTCCAAGAGCTATGCGGCTGCAATGCAGCACCAGACACTGACTTCTTTCCCACACGTACCCATCTACAAACATACCTGATTGGTGGTATGGTCTGTGTGCCCTCCAAAATTCAGGAGTGAAACTCAATAGTCAGTGTTATAGTATTAGGTAGTGGAGTCCTCAAGAGGTACTTAAGCCATGAAGATTGCTCTCTGGTGAATGGGATTCAAATCGTGTAAAAGAGGCTCCCTGCAGTGTTCTGCTAGTGTGCCCTTTCATCTTGCCCCTTCACAGTGCTTTTCTCCTTCAGACCCTTCTGATTTTTTGACCTTCGTCTTTCCAACCTCCAAAATAATGAAAAAAGAATTTCTGTGCTTTTTAAATTACCCAGCCTGAGGTAGTCTGCAATAGTAACATGGACAGACTATTAAGACTGGTGATCAGGCTATACTAGGTCAACTGCCAACCTCTGGTAGTCAGGGATGAGAACTCCCTAATAAGTCTTTTATGCTCTGTTCTTTCTTCCCAAGGGCACATTTACGTTCTGTTTTCCAAGATGTTTTATCATGCATTCAAGTAGACTTCTTACAATCTCATACCTATACATTTTCCTCCTCTTTCTATTTTTACTTAAATTTTTTTTTTTGAGACAGGGTCTTGCTATGCTGTTCAGGCTGGCCTTGAGCTCACTTTGTAACCCAGGCTGGCTCAACCTCACAACAATCTTCCTCACTCAGCCTCCCCAGTGCTGAGATTACAGTCATGTGCCACCATACCCAGCTTTTCTTCCCCTTTTTAAATTTCTTTCTTTTTCACTGTTTTCCAATTCATGGTCACTAATTCAGAAATATTTGTTTTTCTTTCTCTTTTAAGTGTATCATTGAGTCAAGGAATTATCCTGATCATAACTAACAAGAATAATGTACATAGTATATCTGTTTAGGATAGAGAAAACCAGATGCTCTGAAATTAAATTAGAAATGATAAAGTCAGTAAATAGCCTTTGAAATCTTTTTATTCTTAGTAGACAGAGCCTGCCAAAATTTCTGACCAAGTCTCTACCTAACACCTCTAATCAAATTTTCTTTTCTTCCATCATCAGAATTGAATTACACACTTAAAGGGTTTCTACTACTATAGTAGTGTTTATTTGGCACTATTATAATGATATTTCATTGCCAGTGTATACTTTACTGGAAAGAACTTTTTGAAGCTGGCTTAGGGAAACAAAACTTTCACAAGTATTAATCTATATGAACAATCAACTTCTTAATCTACTAATGTGAAAAACATATGTGGGACACTAAATAACTAATTCCTAACGTACTTTTACTACATGTTGTTTTCTATTTCAGAACTTCAAATTTCAGGCATTTCTATATTTCTATCCTGATATGTTTCATACATATATACAACCTGTAGTATTGCTGCCTTAATATTTTTCTCTAAATTGGCTTCCTACATAAAATTACAGTTGTCTCTTGTTGTTCATGAACAATTGGTTTCAGGATTCCGTGCAAATACCAAAACCTTAAGAGGCTGATGTCCCTTATACAAAAGAGCATAGTAATTGCATATAATCTACACATATCCTCCTGCACACTTTAAATCATCTCTAGATCACTCACAATAACCTAATACAAATGTTATTCAATAGTTGTTATGCTGTGTTGCTTAGGGAATAATGACAAGAATAAAGTCTGCTCATGTTTAATAAAATACAAGTTTTAATTTCTTCAAAATTAATTTGAAAATATTTTCAACTCAAAGTTGGTTGAATCCATGGATGAAGAACCTGTGGATATAGAGGGGTGACTGGATATAAAATGAAAACTTTAAGTCACCAATCAAAGCAGAAAATCGGTATCATCTGCTCAAAACAGAGCCACACTTTAAGACATTTTACAAAATACCTGTCCAAATGTTTCTCACAATCATCTCTCATATCAACACTGGTACACATTCCATTTGGGGGGGACACCTGTCTCTTTGAGTTGAAGTATAATTTGGGAACTGATTCCCCTAGAATATATACAGTATCTCTCAATGAAGAGGTAAACTGAACCCTTAAGAGACATCTTGTTCCCAGTCAGTTTTACATGTTGGTAGAGCATCCTCTGCCATGAGATCCAAGGGCCTAGAAGGACCTCAAAGACTATTTATGCCAAAAAGATGTGGTACTTTTATACAATGGACTACTATTCAACTATAAAGAAGGATCACACTGAGGTTTTTATAGGTAGATGGATGCGACTTGAGACCATACTCATAAGTGAAATAAAACAAACTCACATGTGTAAACACCAAAACATCTCCCTAGTGTAAGAAACTGAAAGACTCAATAAGATACAAAATCCCCAATAAATATGGGGGAAAGGTTCTGAAGTCCAATAATGCTTTTATTCTTTGATTTGATTGGTTTAAGTCTGTTTTCTACTATTTGATTGCAATATGTGAGAAGATATGAATAGCTTTTTTGAAGAAAACAAAGGACATTAAGGTAGCCATTATTGGTTTCTTATTGTCTGATTTGAAGGCCTGTAATGCTTTCACTCTTGTTTTATCTGGTTTTATATTATTTTGTTTTGTTTGAGTTTATTGTGTGTGAATGTATGAACAACCATTTCAAAGAAAGTAAGAGACACTAGGGTAGCCATTGTTAATCTCCTGTTGTTATGGTTTGAAGACCTGTATTGCTTTCAGTGTTCTGTTCTGAAATGCTATGTTGTGTTTGACTCTATTCTATTTTGTTTTGTTTTGTTTTGTTCTCTTTAAAATAAAAAAAAAGACTATGCCAGCTTTGTTCAGTTACAAGACTTATGTCAGAAGCCTCTTTACTGGAACTTTTATTCCTTTAGCTAAGTGTTTTCCAAACCCTATGCCTTTAGGGGAAGGTGGCAAGAAAGAGATCAGCCAATGAGTTTTGGACAAAGAATACTGCTGTCTTTAACAGAGCAAACAGACCTTGATTAGTGTTATATTTTGGACTTACATGGGAGATTTATTTTTTATTTTTTGTGGTATTGGGGAGGCAACTTAGAACCTCCTGCATGCTAGGCAAACATCTACCACTGAGCTACATCCCCAACCTAGGAGATTCTATTTAAAGAAAAATCCTGGAGAGAAAAAATGTTTGAAAATCACTGCTTATGTTAAGCTTAACTCATATGAAATTGCAAATACCTTTCAAGCACATTTAGACTCATGCTACTGAAGAGGGAGGAGGAGATTTGATGGGAAAAAAAGGGAAGAAATTAAGTTCACCAGTCAGTGGACAGGGAGCTCTGAAAACATTTACCTGCTTCTAATCATTGACTTTACTGGCTTTGCAGGTTTGACAAGGACTGCTCTTGTCTGGTGCTCATAGGGGCAGGAAATTGTTGTCCCATCTGACTATAAGACCAAAAAATACAGAATGGAGCTAGAAAGGAACAGTGTTTTCTCAAGGAGCTAAGCGTGGAGGGACATAAAGTCAAGAAGTGAGAGATAGCAACATGCATTCACATAGCATGATGCAGCCAATAAAGTTCTTCCATCTGCATAATCTCACAAGGACATAGGGAAGTAGAGTAGGTGGGGAGTGTGAACTTTAATTGTGGTATCTGCTAAAGCTAAGAGAGGTTATGTGAATTTTCCCAAGGACAAGAAGTGAATGAACTGTAAACAGGACAGTCTTGTTTAGTTGCTTCCCTGCTTCTAGATTTGGTCTCCTACCATCATGCTAGATTGTGTCATGTTGGAAGTTTATAAGGACTTGAAGGTACTGAAATCAAAGAGAACTGAAAGCATCTGTAAATAAGAAATTTGAGTCAAATATTATTGGGAAAATGTTTGTTGGTCCTCACCTGCTACAACATCTCTGAACATGGCTTTGAAAGCTGGGAAGTAGCTGCTCTGAAGCTTGTCCAGGATCCCAGCCATGCCCCTCACCTTAATCGTTCTCAGTTGATTATAAATGTATTCCAGATCCTCATACCTGTAATACCGCAGAGAAGGGTGAATCCAGATGAGCATCAGGAAACACAAGTCACACCACACTGACTCACCCTTACGTAGGCAGAGAGAAGGCCTGCTTCGGGTGCTGCCACAAAAGCTGTGCTCTGATCTGAATAGCCAGGACACCTGTGCCAGGACAGTGGAGGCAAAAGCCTAAGTCGGGAACACAGGTTCAAAGGGGCAGCTCCAGGAAACACTGCTGTGACCATATGGTGGCTGAACAGCTTGGCAGCTGGAGGTCATTAGCTCTTGCAGGAAGATTGGGGCTGGGTGAGAGAAACACTGTTAGAGCAAAGTTGCTTGAGAAGGGCTCCACCACAGGTTTGCAAAATGGCCAGAAGTCAGGCAAGTGGATGGAAATCTCACATGGTGGTGCAAACAGGGCTGGAGTCCTGAGGGTGGCCTAGCCATGTGATGCAACACACTCTATTCAGTGTGAGGACAGGGACACCTGCCCCCAACATCTATCTGTCTCTTTTTGAGTAAAGACTATATCAGGACAATGATAAATAGGAGTAAAAGATAGGGAACAAGTGGGAG
The DNA here is from genome assembly GCA_004365215.1 of Cuniculus paca. Classification (NCBI taxonomy): domain Eukaryota; kingdom Metazoa; phylum Chordata; class Mammalia; order Rodentia; family Cuniculidae; genus Cuniculus; species Cuniculus paca. The sequence goes on along the minus strand of RJWT010002644.1, from coordinate 26,103 downwards.
AATGAGCAATAATCATGTATTTCTGGTCACCCTGTGGTTCAGGGTCTCAGGGATACAGGGATTTTTAGCCTTGTTAATGATGAGCTGGGACCCGGGTGAAGCCCCTTCTGCAGTGCCTCCAAAAAGGTATGTGCATCTACACTCAGCTGTCCAAGAAACATGAAGTCAAAATTAGAAGAAAAAGTATGAGAGTAGGTTAATTTCACAGGTAGTTGAAAGAGTGTTTACTGAAATATCAGAAGATGTACAAACAGTGGTAACTCAAGAGGGAAGAATAACTATTGAAACCTGGGGAAAGAGTGTATTTCCCAGTCCATAGCAAAACTGTATTGATCCAGTGACACTGAGCTGTCTGCCCTAGGAAGGATGAGAAACATCTGTAAAGCAGAACCAGATCTAGTGGTTAGCTACGTAAGGACAGCTCTGGCTTTATCCTCCGTAAGGCATCTTCTTCCCAGAATTCAGGCATGTATCTTCCTACCCACCTTTTCTTCCAGAACTCCAGTTCCACCCTGGGGGTGGGATTCTCTCCTTGTAAGAATGGTTGAGAAGACTCTCTTTTAAGCACCATCTGGACTTGGTGGGTCCACTTGATCACTGCAGACTCAATGGCATAGATGACTGACTTATCTATAGGATCCAAACTGTGAAAGAAAAAAAAAATCTGGAACATATGAAAATAATTAAAATCTGAGTGTATTAGTTAGTTTTCCATTTCTGTAAGAAAATTCCTGAGGCTGGTAACTTACAAAGAAAAGAAATTTATTACAACTCATGACTTTATAGGCTGGAAAACCAAGGCAGGAAAACCCTATTTGTTTGGCATCTGGTGAGGGCCTCATGGTAGATGGCATTGTGGGCATGAGTGTCAGAAGGATCACATGATAAGGCAGAAAGTCAAAGAGAAGACAATCTTTCTCTCTTACAACAATACACTCCAGAGGGAACCAATGCCCTACAAGATGTATGTTAAGCCCCTTGGAGGGCAGTGTCCTCAGTGATCTAATTAACTTTCACAAAACTCAAGCCCTTACAGGTTCTACCATCTCCCGACATTGTCACACTGAGGACTAAGCTTCCAACAAACAAATTCTTGATAGACAAACTCAAATAACATTCAAACCATGACACTGAGTAACCTCCAAAAAGGCACCACATGGTTTTTTAAAAACAAGAAATTCCAGTAGACCTTAGGTTTTTCTTTTTTCTTCAGTAATAGACTCTCTTGAGTAAAGTCAATGAATTGTACAGATCCAACATTATTCATAAATATTCAAGAGTTCATCAATATTTTGAAGACATGTTTACAAACTTAGAATGCTATCAAGTCTTCCTGTCAAGGCAAACATACCTTGGACAGGAGATAGTCAGATGACCATCCAATCTTGCTTGATTCTCACCAACGAGAATGAGCTCCCTACTTGACAAAGCAGCCTAATCCTTAGTAGGTCAGCTTTCCCAGGGAGAAAGTTCGTCTCACCATGGAACTACATCTTCCTCCCTGCAATTTCTTCATTTTGCTCTGAGTTCTAATCTCTGCAGTAAGAGAAAATAGGTTACTTCCTCTTCCAAGAACCATCAGCTTTTCAAGCCCCACCATTATGATTTTACTCTGTCTTTGCATTTCCATGAAGATTGGAATTTTCAATCTTCCTCCCCCATACATCTTTTTAAATGTTGTTTTGAATAATTTAGCTATATTTGGAAAGGAATACAAATTTTAAAAAAAATCACTTTGGCTGCCCTTTCACATTATTGTAACTGAAATTTATAAATGTCAAGCACCAAGGGCATAGTGACAAAGAGAGGGAGTGTGTCATTCACATTTTCAAGACTGAAACCCACCTTGACTTAACTTAATTAAGTTCATATTTGCTGAGAAATGATGTGGTCCAAGTGATTATGAAAGGTATTAAAAGGAAAAGATACTCACTTCCCCCAAAATGATCCAGGCTTTGGGGAAATAATCAAATTTGAACAGAGGGAGGCAAACTCAACAAGGATTATACATATAAACTGAATGTTATTACATTAAGGTATAAAGGGACCAGAAAAAGGGTAGTTTAAACTTATTTATTTTGAAAATTGGATATTTTTATTAAATCATGATAAGTTTTTCAGTTAAATAGGAAATTACTTCAAAGTGTATATGTAGCAAATTACTTCCAAAAGGAAAAAACTCACTATGAAGTATATTGCTGTTTGCATGCATTACTTATTCTTTGGATGTATCATGAGTCTTGAATGAATAATGGTAATAATATACCGAGAAATTCCTGGCAATACTGCAAACCAAGCTCATGGAGGAAAATGACCACCTGTTGCCACAAACACATAGCAATGTTGTACAAAAATATACCAAGCTATATTATTTATACACATAGCATGCTTTGAAAAAAGAACCTTAGGGGACAGAAGCAATGACAACTCAAAGCTGGAGTAGTAATTGGAAGCTGACGGTGGATATAACTTCTGAAAGGAGATGAGGCTGGAGTTTTAATACACTCAGGAACAGGAAGCATGGCTCCTCTGAAAAGCTAGATTTGCTTCTATTTGAAAAAAATATTTCCGGGACCTGAAAAAAGTCTGCAGCTGCTGGGGTAGGGGTTTGGGGGTGAGGATGGGTAGGCTGAAATCATAACAAGAGGCACCAGAGTTAGTGCTGTGACATTATGTACTGAGTAGAAGAGGGGTGCAGGCTCTCAGGCTGGACCTGAGTCTTTGCCAGCAATGAGCTGCTATTCTGGTGAACAAAATGTTGAAATCAGTGTGGCTGCTCTCAGCCTGGAAATGATTCTGAATGGAAAGAAGGCCACACTGCTGTGATAGTTTTAAAAGACTTCAGGTAGAGGGACCAGGGCTAGGGATGTAATCAGTGCAAACATACACACTGAGGATGCTGGCAAACAGAGCTGACAGAGGGCTTGTGTGCAGAATGAGAAGTTGTGTGGTGTCAGGAACAGAAAAGTCATTCAAAGCAAACATTCAAATAAACCAGCTTGCCTCATATCTCAGAGGCCCATATGGCCAGGCTGGCTGTACTTACACTGTCTCGCTTTCAGGATCCACAAACTCCACTTTTTCTGACCCCACTGGAAGAGGCAGGAATGTTCTCCCCTTCACTTGTTCCAGGATAATGAAGAGGTCACTCTGGAGGGTGTGGGCATGCCTCCTGACATCTTGGCATACCATGTGGGGCCAGTCAAAGTGGTTCTTCTCATTGGCCAGGACAGGTATAACAACCTATAAGAGGGACACAGTGAAAAGAGGCATACATTCTAGACTGAGACCTTACAGAAAGACTACTCTGAAAAAAAGTCTATGAAGTTATACATATCCGAGAGTTACTGTACTGTAAGGTTGACACCTGATAGAATATGGAGGGCCTTGAATAGCCTGCCCACAAGGATTCCTCCCTATTCTGCTAGTATAGATAAGGTCCCCAATGCAAGAGACCCTCCTTATTGAGGAAAAAGCAGGCACAGTTCCTCCTATCCCTGAGCTTCAGCTAGACTTCTCTGCCAGGTTGTAGGATTACCAGGGGATACCTCTTGACACTATGAAGTTGCCTCTCACAGTCCCTGGGTATTCACTCTGTTCTCAAGTGCAACTCGAATATGGACCTGTGCGGTACAGTGTCTTCCTCCTCTGGTTGTATGTGTATGTGATTAATAAACTACAGTGCACCTCATTTACCCTATGTTGGTTGTTTTGTGTTCAGCCATCACCATTAACCTGGGGCAGGAATCCTTCCCTCAACGACAGTGTGAATAGAAGCCAAAGGAAGGAGTCTCTCCCTCTCTCTCTCTCTCTTTCTCTCTCTCTCTGACCAATTCAATCTGTCTATTGCTATTGTGGAGGGGAACCCTTAAGCAAAGTTGTGAATCTTTTACTTTAGCATTATTGTTACTATCATCATTATTTGTTATCATCATCATTATTTTATCAGTACGTGTTTGCAATACATAATGAGTATATTCATTGTGGTAAGCTGGTACAGGTACATATTACATCTTAATTATTTTTACTTCCTCCTCTTTCCCTCCATCTTTAGAGTGAACATTAGCTAATTTTGGCCACTAGGCATAGCTCGTCTTCTTTTGGGACCCAACTCCAAATCTTGAAGTAGGCATGGAACCAAATCTGAGCCAGTAAGAGTCAGGCCAAAGTTTCTTATCTAAACACTTCAAGGAAGGGACGTCTTCTCTATGCTGCTAGTCTTGAGCTTTGGGAGGTCATCTTGTTCTCAAATAGAGTCGTAGGCTAACGTTCATATGAGGAGGAAAGAACGTACAGAGGACAAAGACCAGGTCCTTGTGGCTCTTTATATCAAGCTGCTCCTGAATTTTCTGAGTTAGTTTAAATTGAGTGCCTGTCATTAGCAACTGAAAAAGTTGTCAGCAAAACTCACCAGGAACCTCTGTCTATTAAAATCACAGTACTATTAGGAATAACAGCAAGACAGGTGATCTGAGGGTCAGGTAATCTGATGAGGAACCCACCAAGGACATAATGAAAAAGAGACATAGATCCATATAGCTGATAGAGTCTATAGATGACCAATAAGACTTGGAAATTGTCAAATAGAAAATCTAGACCCCATATGTTAAATTAGACACATTTTCTTTCCCTGGTATTTTTGGAAACATTCACTGAGAACTTAATGAACGAAGAACTCAAAAAGGAAAAAACAAGACAAAAACAAAAACAAAAAAACAAAGGTCGCAAGTTAAATTCTATCATGTTCATGGTAAGAAAAGACACTTTGGAGCCAAGGAAGATGGTCTAATGGGGAAAGAGAAAAAAACTAGAATTTTCCTAGGATCTCAAAGACAGCAACTGTATGTCAGTATTCCTTACATACACACTGCTGTCCCTCGGGCCCGGCATCTACACAGCACTCCATAGAGGTTTATGGAGGTCTGCAGACTTGGGTTGGACTTTGAGGGTTTGACATGATAGGAAAATAGTACACGTGAAAACTCCATGGAATGAAAGTTGATTCATCTCTTTACTTTGTAAGTTCTAAGTATTTACTATGTGCTGGTGCTGTTCTAGGTACTAGGACAATGACTTCTGCCTCAAAAATTTCATGCTCTTGGAAAGTAGTCAATAAACAAGTTCTGTGAATGAAGATAAAACACTGTAGGGAAATCAAGGGTATGAGGTGGACAGGATGCAACTATGAAGGTCGGTTCGGGTGTCATTGTGAGGAAAGCATTTGAAAAAACAGGAGGATGGGGGAGAATGCTTTGCAGATCACTGGGGGAAGAATATTGCAGGTAGAAGACACAGCAGGGCAAAGGTCCTGAGATTAGAGTATGCCTGGTGTGATCAAGGAGTGCTGTTGAGACCAGAGAGCTTGGAACAAGAAAGGCAAAAAATAGAGTTAAATTTGGAGTCAAGTCATTCGTAGCCTTGCTTGTAGGATTCTGATTTTTACTATCAAAGAAATGAATATCATTGAAAGGTTCTGAGCAAAGGAATGACATGGCTTAACACCCTATAGTAGGATTATGCAAGCTACTGTGATGAGAATGGATTATAGGGGCAAAAGTGGAAAAGGAGGTCTAGCGAGAAGTTTTTGCTGCTGTACAGAAAACAGTGGCTTGGTGCAGGGTTAATGATTAAGATGGAAGATACGTAACTCGCCTCTTTCTTTTTCTCTGTCTCTGCTGCGTCTGTGTCTGTATCTCTCTGCATGTGTCTCTCTGTCTCTGTCCTCACCCCTTTGCTGTGCTGGGGATTGAACCCAGGAGTAGGCAACTGAGATATCCCTCTAGCACCAGATATGATCTGATTCTATATAAGTTTTGAAGGCACAGCCAATGTGAGGTGTTACGAATTGGTTCTGGAGTTGTGCAAGAAAAAGAGAAGTCCACATTACTCCTAAACTTGAGCAATAGAAAGAATAGAGTTGTCAATAATTGATGTGGGGGAGAATAAAGGTGAAGTTCATGAGAGAGGTACAGGAACCTGCATTTGGATATGATAAAATTTGCTGCCTGTAATGGACTTCGAGCTGGAAACAAGGAGTAGAAAGTTGGACAAGTGCCATTCAGTTTCGTGGTGCTAATACAGAGTAGGGAGGAGGACTTAACCAGGACTGTGGTGTTGCCAAATGAGTAGCCATAGTGAAGTAAAAGCAAGTCAGGAGTTGATGCAAGGGAATGACAGGAACGATGTAGTATAATACTCATGCTGAGTAGGGGATGAAGTACAGGTGTGGGTGAGGAACAGGGGGAAGGCAGCAAGCCCAGTGATTGGAGGTGCCAACAGGGTCACGGGATTGTTGCAGTTAAGGTATGAGAGCGATAAAGTTGGAAAGGGAGAAACAGTGGTCACAGGCAGAAGTGCATAAAACTGGGCCAAGGGGTTTCTCAGTGATGCAGGACTAGAAATGTACCGAAGAGGGATGCTTAAGATAGCAGAAATAGGGTTTCTGGAGGAGAAAGAGTCAGAGAACCCAGAGGCCAAGTCATTAGAAAGAACACTTGTATGTCTATTGAAATAACCACACGTTAAGATAGAAGCAATGCTGGTCAAAGTCCCAGGGGTCAAAATCATGGAGAAAGAAGGGCTCTGCTATCAGCACAGGATGCAGAAATGAGGTGAGCAGCCCCATTAGAGGATAAAAATTCAAACTCGAGGTATTTGACCTGAGTGGAGAAGCAGCAAAGAGAAATAAGGATGATATCCAAGCCCCCTCCAAGCTCATGGGCAAAAGGGCAATGAAGGATACAGTCCAGTCCTCAGGGAAGATCGGGCTAGGCTACAGCAAAGTAACAAGAAACCATCAGAGAAGAGGATTGTAAATGGGATATGTAGTGACAATGCCTTTCATCCTTTATGAAACACTTACAATGTAACACGCTCTGTTCCAGGTGTCTTAATACATAAAATTTCACAACAACGCTGGGAGACAGCTGGGACCTGAAAGAGCAGGCATAGCAGCTCACGTCATGCTGTTGAATGTGACAGAGCCAGGGTTTGAACAGAGGTCTGTCAGACTCTAAATTCCTCACTTCTGTTCAAAACACCAAAATTCAGAACAGCAGCCAAATCTCAGAACACTAGTAAAAGTAATCTGGCAGCAAGGATCAGGTGGTTGGGAAGAGAAACGAATGAGGAAAACCAGTTAGTAAATTCTGTTAGATTTGCCCTCAAACATTTTTAGATGCATATTCTCTCATACTAGTGTAAGAGGACAAAATAATGTTGAAACTGTAGCTTTTTCTAGTTGTCAACACCTCCCCCAACCAAACACACACACACACACAGACACACACACACACACAGCAGGAAGACTTCTCTCAATCAGCTGAGTTATTTGGACTTAGCAGTGCTGAGTAGAAAGATGAGAGGAAAAGGGGAGCAGGCAGCCAGAGGCTGTGAAGAATTAAACATACTGAAAGGGAGGAGGGGGTTGGACTTTGGACTGGACAGTCTGGAGGGAGGGGCTTGGCAGATGGGAGGTGAGCAAGGTTTCCTAGGGACACTGAGTCAGCTTCAGGTATGTAATAGCATAGATAAGACAACAGAGGGTTGAAAGAACTAAGGGCTCCTGCTCTAGGCTTTGAGAAATGCAAGTAAAGGATCTCATTTTTTTTTTTTGTCTTTTTAAGACAGGGTCTCACTATGCAGTTCAGGCTGGCCTTAAACTCAATTTGTAGCCAAGGCTGGACTCGAACTCACAGCAATCCTCCTTCCTCAGCCTCCTAAATGCTGGGATGACAGGCATGCTCCACCATGCCTAGCCTTGAGGTATTTTTTAAATGAATTATTTTTATTTAAATTTTAAGTAGAAAGTCTATTTACATAGTACAAAATTATAAAAGCAAAAAAACTTTTGAAGCAAAAAAGAAAACTTCTACGTACCCCTGTATCTCAAACACTCAGTTCCCCCATACTGGACTAGTTGGTTAGTGTCCTTTTTGTCCTCTCTTCCTCTCCCCTTTATCTTTCTAGTATAAATGGAACATACCATACATACAGCTACGCACTTGCTTAAAAATTGTCTTCTACTGTAGCATTATTCACAATAGCTAAGAGATGCAAACAACCTAGCTATCCAAGACAAATGAGGAGATAATGAAAATGTGGTAAGAATCTTATTCAGCTTTTAAAAAAAGAAAAAAAAAATCACGACTGTTATCATTTAGATGGAGAATGTCTATTGAAATAGCCACATGTTAAGATAAAAGCAATGCTGGTCAAAGTCCCAGAGGTCCCTTAAATGTCTTGTGTTCAGAGGTGGGGCTTTGGGAAGGCGATTGTACCACGGGGGCACTGTACTCATCAATGGATTGATGCACCAATGAATTCAGAACATATTGAGTTTTTATGGGTTGGGTCCTGGTAAGAAGAGGCAGGTCACAAGGAGCATAATCTGGAAGTATATATGCTTGTCCTCAGCCCCTCCCTTCTCTCTCTGCTTCTTGGCTGTCATGCAGCAAGCAGCTTTACTCTGTCACACCCTTCCACCGTGATGTTTCTGCTTTGAAGTCAGCTTACCATGGGCTGAATCCCTCCAATCATGAGCCAAATTAAATCTCTCATTTAAACTGTGAATGTTGAGTATTGTGTCCATCAATAAGAAAGCTAATACATTGATGTAACCAGCTCTATCTAACCCTGGGCTCTTGTTTTTGGGCAACAAAGATTAAAGTCAACGGAACAGCAGCCAGCAAGTGATGGGGAATAGCCAAATGTGTGTTTGTTAGAAAGAATAAGAAGAAAAGTTCCCCACTAGTTGGGAAGGGGTTCTGCAAGGTGGACACCATACATGCTTAAGTCCAAAAACTTTTATACAGTCTTTATATAGATCAGTGGTTGCAAACCTATGGGGCACGTGCTGCAGCCAGTTGTTTGCTATCACGGAAGGCTCGGAAAGGTTCACCATCACTGGTATAGGTGAACATGACCGAATGCAGGGATGCTTCTGGTTGTAGGTAAGTCTCTGATGTCCAGAATACAAGCTGCTTCGTTTGCATTTCACTTCCTTCGAGGCTTCTCCCACTTGTTTAGGGACCTGTTATTTGTCCCTTGCATTCCACAAAGTCCTAATAGTCAGTTTACTTCAGTTAATTATTCAGAGCCCTCTGGTATGTTAATTCACTTAAGCCCTGACTTTTAGTTTACTTAACTATTCAAGACCTGTGCCCTATCTGTCTAACTTTCCCTATCTCCTTGCTTCACTGTGTCATGTGTGTCAGCAGGGGTGAAACTTGAGGACATTTGGATAAATGAAGTAAGCCAGAAACAGAGTCAAATACTGCACTTACACGAGGTATCTAGAGTATCCACATTCATAGAGACAGCATAGAATGGTGTTTGCCTGGGGATGTGGGAAGTTGTCTGGTGGTTGAAGGTTTCAGTAATGTTGGATAGGGAAATTCTATGTATCTGCCGTACAATAAGATATTTGTGTTTGACAATATTGTACTGCGCTTGGAAATTGTTGAGAAGACGAATTTTTATGATATGTGATTTTTTTTTTGCTGAAATAAAGTTGCCTTAAGGAGTGTTCCATATCCATCATTCTTTTTAATGAATCCACAGAATTTCATTGTATAGATGCACCATAATTTATCCACCTAGTCCCAGGTTGAGGAATATTCAGTTTGTTTTTACAAACCTCTTTCAAAGAAGCAAAAAAATGCATATTTGAGGGATCGAATTTTTCTAAAATTACTTTTTGTTGTTATACTACATTTTTTTTGGTAACCATAACACAGTTTGGAGAAGGGCCCAATGTCTCCCATATACGCTGGGTACTGTCTTGTCTCTAAAGCTGTGTTCATCCTGCCCGCGCACCTTGAAAATCACCTTGCACTCTATTTAACCTGCGCATTCGCCTCGTTCAGGAGCCAGTTCAACCCTTAAGTCTAAGTGTGTTTCTCAGACAACACACAAGTTTCATCTCTGAACCCAGTAACACTTTCTGCCACCATTCATCTGGGGAGTTGACCCAATCTTAGACTTTTTCTGAGATGGTGTCCTCATAGTGCGTGGTAGAAAGACCATGCCGATTGTTAAACTATTGAAATACTTCCATATGCACGGATAAGCCTAACTTCTCTGGGACCCCTGAGAGTTCTTCTTTCTAGTACCCTTCCTGAGAACTCCTCCCCGCCACAGCTTCTTGATAAAGTAATTAAAGGACCAAAACTTGATATTGTAGGGAACATCCAGGACGTGGCTCTTGCACAGCGGCCCAACTTTGAGGCAAGCTCTATCCCCATCCCATAGTAGTCTTAAATAAATATTTTGAATATGGGATTCCTTGCATGTTATGCTTTTTTAAAGTAAGCATTTTAAGGAAGGGAAATTGTCTTTTATTACTTTGGTGTTCCCCAAAAGCTATTATCATGTGAAACATCTCATAGCCAGTACTCTGCATATACTTAGTTCACAGTCTGCAGGCCCAAGGGTACGAGACTTCATAAAAGCATGTGCCAGACTGGCCAAGACGTTTGCTCTCATCCCAGTAGGTTTAAGTGGCCCCAGAATCTTCCTGGAGCGCCTTGGAGTCTCCTACCCTCTCAAGGCCTCTGCTATGGCGCCACCAAGGTGCTCCATAACTCGTAACAGGACCTTTGTCCCCGAACTCCTGACGAACGCCTCCGAGTGCCTGTTGGGCATTTCCAAAAGGACGCCCAATTTCCCTGGGCACAAGGCTGACCTTTGGTGAAGTGCAATGCTATGAATGAAAGATGAAAATCGCAACCAAATCACCTCCACCTACGCGCCTCTGCATAAGTAACACTGTTTCACCTCCTTTTCATCCCGGAAATGCTTACTTTTAAGCATCCATGGGTCGGTAGAGATACTTTCACTTGCACCACTTCTGCTCCCCAGACCTCCCCAACTAAAAAGAGGGATTTCTAAATACTGGTTTGTGAACAAGTCAAGACTCAAGCACTCTTGAAGCCAGACCTGGAGTGACCCGAATCTTAGTCCTTTCCCATTCTTATTCTGGTCTGGCCTCCTCCCAGACTTCCTCCACTACCCATCTTACAACTCATCACTCCATCTGGACCTCAGATAGTTGCACTTTACATCCATCTCCGACCTTCCACTGGCATTCTGGCTCTGCCCTAACCGCCATCCAATTTTTACGCTACTCGGGAATTCTGCTCCAGGTCTTCGCCCCGCCCCTTGACCCTACCCAGTAGCCTCGCCCCGCCCCGTCTGGCCCCGCCCCCTCCCACAGCCCTTCCCCTCCCACCCCAGTTTCGGCAGCCCTCCCTCACCTCGGAGAACAGCGCCGCTAGGTGCTCCAGAGGCGCGGCTGGCAGGTCCCCGCAGAGCACTGCCCCGCGGAGGCTGGTGGGTCCCGGAGGCTCGGGCCTGGTGCGCAGGAAAAAAAGCCCCTTTGAGCGAGCCGGACCACACTCGGGTCCGGCGTCCATCCCCTGTCGCATCGCCAGGCCCCCGGGTCCGGGCCGCACCACCAGCAACGGCCTCGGCTCCTCTGCTGCATCGCGGCCCAGGAAGGCCTGGAGTAGATGCTCAGCCTCGGCTGTCGCCGTGCAGCGCTCCCAAGCACCCGCCACGGGCCGCAGGCTCTGAGCCACGTAGGCCCCCAGGAGACGCAGTCTCGGGTCGGCGCCGGGTTCCTCGCCCGCGTT